>JABUQX010091358.1:15000-30249 GCA_015478945.1 Trachelipus rathkii | reverse complement strand
TGCTGGGTGTGGCTGGGATAAGTTCGGATTTGGGTTTAGCCGTTTTCGCGTTAATCGAGCAACTTTCGCGTTTTCGTGCGCCAGCACTTCATTATTGATATGATAAAATATAAATCCTACATTGGAAAGGTTATAAATATATTCTTTTGTGATAGATATATATTCACGATACTTATAGTTAAGGGTTTAGATAAAAAATCAAAGACAGTTGCGCAGTCAGAGAAATTATAAATGAAGATGGTAGATATCCTCAGATGATAGTTTCTGAATCTCTTGCAGATTTTTAATTAAAGTTTTAAAAATAGTTACTGAGTATGACATAGAGAATATTTCTTCATTTTCAGTTAATAAAGCAGCTATAGTTGAAAGAGTACAAAAGAACTATAAAAGAAAGAATGCATAGGTATTTTACGAAGATGAACATTTTAAATATTTCGATATACTGCAAGACTTGGCTTACTCTTATAATCAGTCTCATCATAGAACACTTAAGAATACACCTATAGAGATGGAGTGAAGACAAAACCTGCTGTACCTATCAACTCAATGGAAAAATAAAAGATAATACTGGTGTTAGAAATGGGAGATTATGTGTAGGAGTAATCCAGGACTGATGAAAAAATTTCAGAAAGAGGGTATGAAGCCGGTTGGTCACGAGAAGTTTTAAAGTAGATACCATCAGAAAATTCCTAGAGACAGGTTAAAATTATACTATCTTGAGGATTTAGATGGTGAAAAAATAAAGGAGGGATTCTATAAACAAGAAATACAAAAGATACGATTTGTTCTAAGAGTCACGAGTATAAAATAGAAAAATATTAGGATCTAAAGGAAAAGGTAAAATAAGCAGTATCTTGTCAAATGAATGGGTGTTACCCTGTGATGTTTAACAGTTATATAAAAGGCTAGCAGAGATTAGAAACGTTAGTCAGTTTTGTTGTGAACATGAGTAGAATCATTTCTGGTAACGTTGCCGTCATCGGCTTCTATATGGACTTATATCCTGAAAATAAAATGTCAGACTTTACTACAGAGTTATTGGAGTCCTATAAAACTCGAACGAGAAATGAAGTTATATGAAATGATACTGGATGCGCATGTTGAGAAATGCCTGAGTCACACACAGCATTTGTAATATTTAGAAGTGTTGAGAATGTTAAAAACGTATTAAAAATTAACACAGAAATGTGTGTTATCGTGAGAGCCAATAGAAATAACTTTTGAAAGATATTTAATAAACAGAGGTCTCTATAAATCTCTTACCGATGAGTTCGTAGATTTGAACAAGCAATTTAAATCAAGTCGTATATGTAAAGATTTAGTATTTCTAGTTAATAGAACATTCAACGAGGACAATGTATTAATCACCTTAAAGTCTCAAACTCTAGTAAACTTGAAAGATCGAAGTTTATTTATTTTCCACAATTCAGACTAGTTTCGTAAATATAGTTACTTACGTGATGATACAATATTGAGAATTAACGATATCAAAGCACCTCTAAATGAATTAATACATTATATCCCCACGATGGAAGAGTATTTAGATAAGCTTGTAGCAAAAAGCAACATCGATGATTCATTACATTTTGAATGTGATCCTTCAAAGATGTTACACGATCCTGGTGTGGCGTATGTTTACAGCGACATTGTCGAACCCCAGTATGTTGGAAACACTAAGGGCTCAGTTACTAAAGTGATACATTTTTCTAAAGATGGCAGGTTATAAGTTTTCTAGTGTACTATATACCTCTTAATAATGCTCAATTTGAACTATTAGAGTGTATATAAGAGATGTCAAAGGGAACCTACCCATTCACACATGGTACGGCTGTGTGTAAAGTACATATACAAGGAAGAAGCTCAGGTAGTCATAAAAAGTCCTGACTCGTAAAAATGGTTATTATGTGAGGTAGAAACTGTAATCATGACCTCCGAAGATCATTTCTATCTGACGCTGCCCTCATGCCTCTATGGATCTCCATCCTGCTAATAAAATATCAGACTATACAACCCATTTTATTTTACTTCAAAATTTTAATCGAGAAATGTAAGAAGCAGGATTAAGTGAAATAATTCTTAGTCTACATCTGTTGAATATATTAGAGTCCCTCTGCCTTGTATTTAGGCGTAAGTATGTAAAAATGTGGTAAAAATTAATAAGACAGACATTATTGAACACGCTAAAAAATATTTCTATATGAAAAATATTTCATAAGTCGGAGTCTTTACAAATCGCTCTTATCGATGTGTTCATAGGCTTAAACAAAATTTAAAACAAGTCTGCTATGTAAAAATTTAGTGTGTTTCTTATTAATAAAGCCGTTAATGAAGATAACGTTAATTATATTAAAATCTCAAACTCTTGTGAACCTGAAGGATTAAAGAAGTTTATTTATTTTCCATTCTGCATCCTGGTTTCGTAGAAATGTCATTAGCAAATGTAGACTCAATATTAAGAAATAACGATATCAAACCATCTCTAAAGGATCTAATACGCTATACCAACAATGGAAGAGTATGTATCAAAAAATGACCGAGAGTTCATTACATTTGTATGCATGCCTTCTAAAATGTTTCAAGATCCTGGTATATGAAGCTCATGTTTATACAGGATAAAACATTGACCATCAGTACATAGGGAATACTAAAGCCTCTTTATTTAGAGTAGTTCATTTTCCTAAAAGTTAAAAAAGAGTTATAAGTTTTCAATGTTCTTCTTGCATGATAAGACCCAACTGAGTTCGATCCGTATTTATATAAGAGATGTAGAGGGAAAACCCATTCACAAGTGGGACAGCAGTGTGTAAAAGTGCATATGCGGAAGAAACTCCGATAGGGTAAAGAGTAACTCGCAAAAAGGTATCTATGAAACAATAAACGCCAATAAAATTATCATTTCTATCTAACGCTGCCCTCATCAGCGTCTATGGATCATCCTGAAAATAAAAATATCGGACTTAATAAGTAGACCTACCAACTTTTGAGTCGAAAGTAGCACGAAGCGCTGGATTAGAGGTAGAAATAATTCTTGATGCTGGCATTGAGAATCTTAACCCTTACCCGAGGGCATTCATAATTTATAGAAGTGTTGATTTTGTAAAACACTTTGAAACTGCATGTACTGATAGTTTACATATGATGAAGCGTAATGGTATCGAGTATTACATGGAAAGGTTTTTTATAAAGCGAGGGTTACATACAAGTCTCTCTTGGGCATACTTAGACACTTTAATAACCGATTCATAGTAAGTCGAATGTCAAGACCTGTTATTTCGCACTAATAAACCCAAAGGGGGGAGATAATGGAATTGGTGTCGTTAAGATCTTGGCGTGGTGCAAATTTACACGATTTAAACAATTTTCAGTTTCCTATACATGGTAGCGTAAGGGTGTTCGTCTTACAGATAGCCCTTGAAGAGGAGGTGAACCACAGCCATGATGCTAGCAATTTTATACGTCTTGTATTTCATTACCTACCTACTATTGATGATTATATTGCATCTGAAAAAACACCTTTGCTAATTCATTACATTTTTGTATGTGACCTTTAGAAGATGTTACACGATCGTTTATACAGATATAGTTGACCATCGGTATGTAGGGAATACTAAACCTTCTCTTTGTTAAAGGTAGTTCATTTTTCTAAAGATTGCCGAGTTGCATTCCCTAGCTGCCTTTGGTAGATGAAAAGATTAGGTTCGATTCGTATTTGCTTGCCAGGGCAATGAAATTTAATCCATACCATTGACTGGGACAGCAGTGTGTAGTACATATAAGAAGGAAGCTCCGATAAATAATAATGGAAAGAGAACAAGTCTTCAGGGTTCAAGAATGCAGAGAGGGGTATGGTTTAGGTGGATTTTTTGCTTCATTGTTCAGACGAGTGCTATCCCTTGTTTAAATCAGGAGTAAATATCTTCTAAAAGCAGCTAGAGGACTTAGGGAGTATGGAGATACTTTCCAAAAGGATAGTAGCCAAATTATCGACCCTCAGGCTATAAAACGACACAAACTATGGAAATGCTTCTGATGAAATGTTAGATGATGTTAAAACAGAAAATGCGACTGATGAATGACTGAATAAGATTGGTCATACGTAAAACCTATAAAGGAATAGGAAAAGGCCACTAAAAGTAAAGTGTATTGATGTGTTTGCCTTTAATAACGATGATGAACAGCAGTTTACTTTACATAAACAGTGACAACCTGTAACTATTTGTATATAATAAATGTTTAAACAAAATCTCTCCTCATTATAAGTCCGCGTTGATTGTACCAGCAAGATGAACATACAGCCCTCAGCCCAGACTGTTGCTAGGTGAATTGGATCCTGCTCTCATGAACCCTACAGATTAGGTGTGAGTGAATCAACTTTATTGAGTATTAATCCCGTTCACGCAATCACAATACAGATGTACCTCTCGAATTCAATATTCCTGGCACTTCTGATCAATATCTTGACCCATGAATGTGTTTTAGCAATACAAAGACTAGAAGTTGATGGCTTGAAGATGGTTCAAGATCTCACAGGAACCGATCACATAGTATCTTAAGTGGTGCATGTTTTAATCAGCAGGTATTTTAAATGAAACAATCTCCTAGGAGCATCAGCTGCAAGTTACCCTTATCAGTTATATTGGAAACTTTACTAGAATTATTCTCAAGATGCGAAGGAATCTCATCTACAATCAGCTGGATATTACAATTTAAAAGATGTAGAGAACCACAGAACAGTGCTGCTAAATCTTAAAATAACACGTATGAATATTATGGACGTGTAAATGGTGATATATTCTCTCAGGAAAGACTTATTCTACCATCTGTGGATACGCGTATCAGGTTAACTAGATCTACCTCTGAATTTGCTCTTAATGTTAAAAGCCCTCTTTTAGCAACAACTACGGCACCAAAGCCTATCTTTAAATTACTGGACGCATATCTTTATGTACGTAAAGTGAAATTATCTCCCATTAAACATGTGGAAATAGAGAAATCTCTTTTGACTGATACAGCGAAATACCCAATCAAGAGAATTGAGACTAAAATTTTTAACTTTACCCAAGGGTTATCGAGCATTAATATACATCGTCCATGGTAACTTGCCTCAGAAGGTAATAATAGGATTAGAACAGGACGCTTATTCTGGAAACTATGGAAAGGCTCAGCCTTTAATTTACCCATTTCGGACTTAGAGGGATCAGTTTACATGTGAATGGTCAACCATACGGTCGTGATTATGGGATGATATATGAAGACTCACATTCTCAAAATGCTTACGTCCTTTTACGATTTGCCAATACGGTATCATGCAGCGATAACGGTACAGGTGGTGATCTCAAGAATTATACTGAAAACAGTAATTTATATGCATGCGATCTCACTGCTGATCACTTTCAGCTTGTAATGCTTATCATCTCAATATCTAAGAAAAGGAACTTTAGGATTATCTCAAATTTGGACAAAGTTTGACATCCTCAATCTCAGTTCTGGTGTATCTGGAGCATCCTCAAATCATCGAGATTGACAGAGTACGAAATATAATCTTGAAATATTAATGATGAATGAAGAAGAAATATTAAACGCCTTCGGAAACGAAAGAAGATGTATTTGCTTGTAATGAACTCTGTTCTGTGAAATTGGATACTGACTCTGGTCTTATCTTCAACACTTCTCCCAGGATGTTTCAAGCAATGGACATTGGATAGCTATTATTTAGAATAAAATAATGTTGTATATTTCCTTGACTCTCTGCATTTAGATTTTGTTTAGTAATATTGTAACAACTTTTTAAAATATAATAATGTTCAATATATTTGGACCTTATGTTTTCTGTACAGCCCTATCCAGGTCTAATTTATGTGTGGTATTATACTGTAATTATTTTCCTTATAAGTTTTACTACACAATGCTTCTTTAATAAACTTGTAAATATATTTGATGCTAAAATTTATATGTTAACGATTATGTAGCTTTTTGCACTTATGTTATAAGGCTTTAAAATAAAAACTTGTTTCTTTTCCGCTTTTATCCCAAGAACTTATTCATACTAAAAAAATATGACTTGAATCAGCTGATGTAGATGGGGAGTAGGGAGAGGGAAGTGGTGAGGTTAGCAGTTACTGATTTACTGATTTAGGGTATGTAAAACATATAATTTTAATAAAATATGAACTTGAATCAATAGAACAATAGCTCTTAGAGCATGGATGGACAGAAGGAGGAGGGCTAGGGGTGGGAGCAGTTTGATTTACTGATTTACTGATCTAGGGTATGTAAAATAAATTTTCTGATCGCACGTCGCTGAAGCGCGCCTGAGGCCGTCGAGAAGGCCTCATTGCACGCCTCAGGCGCGCACCGAACCCTAGGCGCATGTGCGGGCAGGCGCTTGCGCCATTCCACGAGTGGATCGTGCCAACAGTCGCAGACCGAGCACTTCTTGTACGCGCTCCAGTTTCGCGGTGAATTACACTGGCAGGCGCGCCTGCGGTCAATCCTGGGCTTGGTGACACAATCAACAATGCCATGAGAGAGAAAGAGAGGCTAAAACACCCATAGTTGAGATCTATGTCCTTATAAACATATATTTTGCTTACCAATATTGTATTATTATACAGAAATGGCTATCCAGCACCGCACTGGAGCCCTGCACTGGCTCGTATCAACTCAAACTCTATGGATTCAGACTCACTTTCTCCTTCTTCTATACACTATCCAAATGTCAGACTTCTATAATCAATTAAAATTTTTTAAGGGGTGGGTCCCCACCCCTTCATGGGGACCCAAGGGGTACGTAATCACCTCTATGATGAGATTACGTCACCATATAACACCCCTCCAAATTTTAACCCAATACGATAACTCTAACCTCTATAGATATATATTGGACTCAGAGGCTGAGCCGGAGCCGGAGCCCGAGCCTGAACCAGAGTGCGTAAAACTGAACGAAGCGGGGCAGATGAAGGAGATAAATTAGATGTAGGAACCGTAGAAGGCTTTAAAAACAACTCAGAAGTGACCCTTCGGGTCACTTCTTCGTGTAATAATAATATAAACAAACAAACAGACAAACACAGACCTTCGGTCTGTGTCTGTCGGTCAGACAGACCTTCGGTCTGTCTGACCTCCAGGTGTTCGAATTAGGCCTAATCTTCGCTCACTCAGATCCCGCCACAAGGGCGTAAGCGCAATATCTACGTCCACCCTCGGGGGCGACCCCCCTCTATATACATCCTGTAGAAATTTACCTGTTTCGAGCTTAACCCCTATATAGATTATATTCCAAGTTTGAAGCCAATACCACTACTCCTTCATATCGAAAAGGCCTGCAACGCTCAAATGGCTGTATCACTACTAAATATATATATATATATATATATATATATATATATATATATATATATATATATATATATATATATATATATATATATATATATATATATATAAATATATATATATATATATATATATATATATATATATATATATATATTAGGTATAGTCAGAAAATACTGAAACATTCCGATTAGTTTCATACCTTACAATGTAATTAGTAAGAGCGTGTTGGGAGAAATGTTTGTGCAGATATGTATGGACGTGTGTCAGCAACTTATGACAGTGCCGAACACGTGTCTGTATTTACAATTCAGTTTGCTTTGAGGCAGTCTTTTTGTGTTGCTGGAAAGAATGTCAATCAAGAATGGCTCACTTTGAGCATAGGGCAAATATTAAATTCTGTGTCAAATTACGGAAAAATTTGCAGAAACATTTAATTTGATAAAGGTATATGTGGATGAATCATTATCTCGAACCAGAGTTTACAAGTGGTATTCGCGATTTAAAGAAGGGCGGGAGACGCTAGAAGATGATGAACGTGTCGGCAGACCATCAATAGCGCGTAATGATGACACCATTGCTTGAATACGACAGGTACCGAACTGACAGGAGGCAAATCATCGATGATGCTGCCAATATTATCGGGATTTCTCATGGCAGTTGTCACGAGATCATCGCACAAGACTTGAACATGCATCGCGTGTGTAGCCACCTTGTCCCAAGATACCTCACCAAGGAGCACTGCGAAGAGCTGGACCACATAAGCAGAGAGCTCATTGCCATGGTGGATGCGGATCGAGGATTGTTGAATAGGCGATTCAAGCGTCTGTTGAAAAGGGACGACTTCACTCAGCAGAAGAAATTCAAAATTCTACGACGCTTGCGTTAAAAAAGGGAACAAAAGATGGCTTACAGCGATGTTTCCAGCAGCGGTACGAGCGCTGGCCAAAGTGTGTGACAGCCGAAGGAAAGTACTTTGAAGGGGGCATTGTGTAATATGTTGTATCATATACGTTAATAAAACATAGTTAAAAGTACCGGTACTTTTAGACTCTACCTCGTATATATATATATATATATATATATATATATATATATATATATATATATATATATATATATATATATATATATATATATATATATATATATATATATATATATAACTAAAACATTCTATAGGACAACTGGTTCAGTAGCTGACAGTTAATAGAATGTCAGCCTGACCCAAAAAATTCTCAGTTACATTATTTACACCAGATAAAAGAGAATCACATAAACATCAAACAATTCATCTTTAAAATAACAGACTCCCTCTTAATAGAAAACCAAACAACTTAGGATTGATTTGTTACGCATATGACATTCGCTCTCAACATAAACAGCATCCCATCAAAAGCCTCTCATAAGTTAAATGCTCTGAAGTCAACTAACTTTGACCAACATAAAGAAACAAACTCTATAGTATGCAAGCAATATCATCCCTTTCAAACTACGCATAGCCCCCCCAAAATCTAACATTCAGAAACGAAAGAAGTCCAAAATAAAGCCCAAAGGATAATAATCGGCTTCCTCCCAACCACATCTAAACATGACCTTCAAACTGAAAAAAAATCCTACCAATAGGGGCTTATCTCGACATGATAGGATGTCAATTCTACAGTAAATCACTTTCAACAGATCACCCATACATCCTAGAAATAAAAAAAAGATACACCAGCAAAATACTACTCTAGCATATATGCAGCAATTTCCCCAACCAGACACTCACATCATTAAACACATTCACACACATAATTAACCCAAGAAACTATTTTAACATACCCATACCAAACAAATACTATACTCCAAGTACGTCTGCCTGATATTTCCAATAGGTTACAAACTTTGGACCACCAAACAAGGGTAATTCTTTCACAGCTCCGATCTGGGCACCACCCCTCTCTTCTACGATCTGGGCACCACCCCTCCCTTCAGGAATACATATTTTTTATCTCGGAGATCCCTCTTCCCACTGTCAAAGTTGCCATTTCCAAACCATCGACAACACAAAATATCACATAATAGATTGCCGTGCTTTAAAGGGCATTAGAAGCAATTTCACAGCATTAACACTATCGGATCTCTGGAAGCGGCACCTCGAGGTCGAAAGTTTCTCGTAGCAGGGGAGTGTAGGCAACAATTATATATATATATATATATATATATATATATATATATATATATATATATATATATATATATATATATATATATATTTTATTTATATATATATATATATATATATATATATATATATATATTTATATATATATATAAATATATAAACCATTAAAAATATAAATATATATATGTCTCCTCTCTCTCTCTCTCTCTCATATATCTCTCTCTCTCTCTCTCTCTCTCTCTCTCTCTCTCTCTCTTTATATATATATATATATATATATATATATATATATATATATATATATATATATATATATATATATATATATATTACAGTTTTCAAAGTTTTCATCTTTATTTTCTAACACATTTATTAAATGTTATAAAAGGGTAATTTTAGTTTCTTCACTTTCTTTAAGTTTCTTGTCGTTGTTCTAATAGACCAAAGAATATAAATTTAATTAATTTTAAACCATTTTTTAATTTTCTTGATTTTTTTTTCAGAAAATAAATATTATGTATGCAAATTTATATTTATTATTTTGCCTCCTTTCCTGCAAGGTAATAAAATTTCAATTTCATTATCAAAGGCAATTATTAATTAAGACTACACAAAATTCCGGCCGCAGAGCCGGAGACTTAAGAGATCTCCGGCCGGAGCTGGAGTTGCAGAAAAACGGATCTCTGACCTTGCCAGATCCGGATCCAGATCTCCTGTGTATCAGTACTCAAAAGTGCATTAAATATTTAATTAAAGTCTCTCATGAAGATTCTACTAATATTTGGAGGGAAGGGATCATACTATTTTCTAATAATTATATTTAAAAAAATGAAAATTTTATCAAGAAAATTCGAAATTGGGCTTTTTTAATACAAAAAAAAAAAACTTCCGAAACCAATTGAAAAACCAAGATTTTTATTCAAGCAAAAAAGAAAATTTGTAAATGTTTCATTTCTTTCAGGTTTTCTTTCATTCATTCATTTTTCCTATTATAACTACAAAAGATCTTAACTTTCAATCTTCAAGCCTTCGTGAAACCCCCGGGGGCTCACGGACCTCCTCAGGTGATTGATCAATTATAAAATGCTTTCATATACCTCAAATTATCAACTTTTAAATAGGACTATCTCAACTTAATTGTGTCATTAACACTTATTACAGTTTGCCACAAGTGAGATTATGATAAATTTGTTAATAAAACATCGAAAAAGAAAGAATGTGTTGAAATTATATTAAAAAAATACAATTATCGAACTGGAAATATGGCAGTCATTTTAGAAATTGTCTAAAAAATAAAACAACTTAAATGTTTATATTTAGCGATGAATTGAAATATTTTTTGATCATGCATGTATAGGGTAGAAATTTGAATTGAAAAAAAAGTTCAAAAAAATTTCTTTGTCCTTATCACAATATTAAATATAACACTTATATTTTTAATCTGTAATCTGCTGGACAAGTTTATTTTACTTTATACGAATTATTATCCTAGGGGTATTATAATCTGAAATGATTTTTTTTCTCATTGGAACTAACTATAATACCAATTAGATTGATGAAAATTAATTCTATTCCGATTAATCCCGATCCAGTTAAGGATCTAAGATGAGTTCGTGAGATACGGCTGATTGTCCGACGCCCCGCCACCAATGGGGTTACATAATGCTTCACACAATTTCCGTGTAACGGTGCTTGTGCGTGGTGCGGGGCAATGCGTTTAGCGGTGTACATTGAAATATAGGGTACGGTGCTGTACGGGGTACAGAAACTACGATGCTCGATCAAATTCTAGTTAAGAGCAACAATTACCAGAGTGAATGTTGCAGTACTTATAGAGGTAATTAATTAGTTAATTTTGCAATGTAAGTATGATAACTATAGTAGAATAAGAAACTAACCCAATTTAATCCTCAAAAAAAAATATAATTATTATCTTTATTAAGTGGACAGAAATTAATTTACTTTAGGGAATATTCTCTCAATGTGATTATTTGCCTTGAAATATTCCGTTAGGAATGATATATATATATTATGTATGTGTAGCCAATATGTAATATCTTTATGTTAAAACTGAAAAGTGAAAAAGAGTGGACTTTAAAGAGTTTATTTTTGGCTCCATTCTTACTATTCACAGACCTGATGTGTTTTTTGTTTGTTTGTTTGTTGCGTGTGAATAAAAGTCCTGGATCTGAGATGATGCCAAGGAACAAAGAGACTTAAAGGATTTTGTGATTCTGAAGATAAACCTTCGTTTGAAGGAGTTTAAGGCCAATTTTTTATTATTATTTTTTTTTCCTTTTAAATTGACGCGGGTGGTTATCGTTCTCTGAAAAGTTATAATTTATGATTCTCTGTAATGGATAGCTATTAAAATGTCCTTTACTTTATAGGAATTTAATAGTGATTTAAATGGGCTTTATTTATAGGGCTTTCAATTATATATTGGAATGTCATCCTATATTTGGTTTGAATTTCGCAACTATTTATTTTGGACGGTGAGCTCATCTACCAGGCCAAGAAATAAATTATTTTTTCTTTATTATTATTATTATTATTGTTATTATTATTATTATTATTATTATTATTATTATTATTGTGTATTATTATTATTATTATTATTATTATTATTGGTAGTATTATTATTATTATTATTATTATTATTATTATTATTAATATTATTATTATTATTTATACAGACTACATTATTATTATTATTATTATTATTATTATTATTATTATTATTATTATTATTATTATTATTATTATTATTATTATTATTATTATTATTATTATTATTATTATATTTTGGGTTAATACCATAAAAAACATGAAGTTGAAAATGCTAGGATCTATTTTAAAATTTTTATTAACTGCGTTTAACAACTGGAATGCAAGTAATATTTTTATAACACCAATTATTTTTCTATTGTTGTTTTGCTGTTGTTGTTATTGTTACTGAGGTTGTTTGCTGTTATTTGTTATTGTTTGTTAATGAAGGCGCCGTAAAAACGAGAGAAAAAATTTTGAGCATGTGAAGTGTTAGGCTGAGTTGGAACACTTCTTTCCACCTCGGTGCTGCTCAATGGCTAACCGCTTCCCGCTTCACTAAAGCATAAGGTGTATCCAATTCATTTTCTTCCCCATTACTCTAGAAGTGATTAAAGGCATGTCTATTAGACCCTTTGGCCTCACTTCTACTCCTCTCCTCTTTCTGTATATATATATATATATATATATATATATATATATATATATATATATATATATATATATATATATATATATATATATATATGTGTGTGTGTGTGTGTGTGTGTGTGTGTGTGTGAAAGAGATTGATAAAAAGAAAACAAATCTGTCCAAATTTACAGAGCCGGACCTAAAGTTACGTCCCAAAATTGTAATAAAATTTTATTGTTATTGTCATAACATTATTCGTGCCATAGAAAAAAGCAAAAAAGAAGGCATATGGAGCTCGAATCGAAGACAGCGTGCTGTAAATTGATCATGTCTCTGTTACACACTTACGCACATCCATTTTTTTACCAATTTTAATGATGGCTGTAAATCATGTAGCCCTTTAGTGCCCTGGTTAGGGTCTGCACCCAAAGATTGATATTAATCCACTCCCTAGCTATGATGTCCTGTGGCGGTGAGATTGAGATTGGAATTGCATAGACATCGACGCTGTGTTTCCATACACGATTTTCTTTTAACACTAGTTTCTGCAACATTTGAGGTCTCTTTTTAATAATGTCTACTTTATTAAACACCACCTCTCTTCCTGAAGAAACCAACTATTCTTATCCAAAATTCATTGGCTTGAGAACTCCGACAGCTAACCTACCCTGTCCCTCTTACTTTATCTTTCCTCAATTTTTATCCAAGGACTGATGTTGGCCTTCAATTTGCAACAACAAAGTCTGATCTCATATTGCTGATATAAAGTTTCCTAATATTCTACCCTACAACTTTATCTTTCTTGCCAATCCAAGACTAAATTGATTGGTTATGCTTCTTTATCTTCTTATTCAAGGGAATATCCTAAATTCATTAACTATCTAAACTCCGAAATAAAACACTTTTTTCTATGTTTCCCCTCCGTGAAATCGTTATTTTTGGTGATTTTAATATTCACCACCGCCAAGGGGTATCCACAAGTTCTGAAGATACAGCTTGTGAACTTGCTACTGATTCTTTGTCGATAACCTTGAGTATGTCTTTTTTTTAAATGTCAATCCTTTGACTATATACTGTTAAACTCATTCCTTCCCTTGTTTATTCTGATCAATTTCTAAGCTCTTTATTCTTGTTTTTTTTTTAAATCTTTCGCAGGAACGAACCCCATCATTATCGAGGAAAACGTTTCTTCCATTTTGGAAGGTTTGCAAACATCTTATTTTTTTCAATCATATCACAGATTCCGAAAGAAGTATATGACTGGTGATCCTTCGATTCTCTCTGACTCTTGATCTTCTTCTACCTTTCGGTATTTCGAGAAATCTCTTGCTGTTGGAGTTGGCATATCCCAAAGATTTCGATAGAATCTGTCATAAATCTTTAATTTTAAAACTTCTCTCGTTCAGTGTTTATCCTTCCCCTATGTTACTCTTTCTCCTTGATTTTTGTCACTTAAGTTGGTAGGTCACCCATTACAATAATAAAAATAGATCTGTTCCAAAGAGCTCTGTTCCATCCTCTATTCTCTTCATTTAGAAAAGTAACAAAGTACTCAACAGCAAAGACTTATGAATAGCTCAACTCTGATCTTTCCGTATTTTTAACTGCGACAGAAAAACAATTGCTTTCAATGCTTCAGAAGTTCGATTATTACTACTATCTACACAACTCAGACTACCTCACAACTTCAATAACCTCGAAAAAAATCAGCTCGAACTTTTCTTTGTTATTAGTATTCTTCTTGCTTCTTTTCTCATAATCTTTCTTGTAAGGTCAAATTGTTTCACTCACTAACCAGCTTCTAAATGGTTCTTCGAACCATTCTAGTTGCTTTCAGCTTACGTGTCTCGTGCGTTCATGTATGGAGTAGGCACCTCATATTTGAGGAGTTTCCGCTCATCCAAAACTTATTGAAAGGGTGGAATTCATGACTTTTGTTTTATAAACTCCTTCACACTGTGATTCTCTCAATTCCCTTTCTATCCACTAAATTGTTGCCTCTCTCTCTTCACAGTTGATTTGACAATGACACAGCTGTTGTGAACTCTGAGAAGAGTTCTTCTTTCTTTAAGAGCGGTTCACGATACTCATCCTTACACAAACTCGTAGTCTCATCTTTCCTGTGTGTGCGTTACTAACTACATATTTAAACGCTTTATTCATTCCTTCACATATAATAGTGAAGTTTGAAATCACATTTCCATCTTCAATTTTCCCAGCTAAAATAGACTTGTACATTTTCAAAACACTTGTGTCGGAGCATGTCAGTCTTGTGTCGGAGCTGTCATCATTAATTCTGAATTCTTTTGTCCTGAGTTTTCCAATTATCTCGATGGTTATCCGGTAGGCTTGAGCTTTCTCTAACAATATGAAAAACAGATAATGGACAATACCTGTGCACAATAGGTAGAGCTACTGAGTTGAAACTTAGAGGGCCAGGGCTTCGACCTCTTCTCCCGAATCCGGAGGCAGCAATTAGTAGTTGAAGAGAGAAGTATGTGGGTGTGCTAAATTAGTATCATAAGTAAGAACATATCAATAGAAGAGATGGTGCTAGAACGTGCCTT
>JABUQX010091358.1:0-10000 GCA_015478945.1 Trachelipus rathkii | reverse complement strand
TTATATATATAAATGTTATCATACTATCTAGCTAATATTATATATATTATATTTATATATATATATTCATATATATACATGATATATGGTATATATATATATGAGTTATATATATATTAATATATAATTATATATATATATATACTAATATATATATATATATATATATATATATATATATATATATATATATATATATATATATATATATATATTATATATATATATATATATATATATTCCATATAATAATATAATATATATAATATATATATATTATATAATAATATATATATATATATATATGTAATATATAATATATACATATATATTATAATATATATATTAAATAATTACTATATACTATACCTATACTATAAATATTTAATATATATATATATATATATATAATATATATATATATATATATATATATATATATATATATATATAATATTAATTAATTAGTACTTTCTCATTATTATATCGATGCTTCAGATTAACATCTTAAAATAAATTTATTGAAAGGATAAACGCGCTTTTACTATAAATATCTTTAAAAAATAATTAGCTACAGCAAGAGCTACAACATGAGTAGATGCAAAAGTCAAGGTACAGTAGCTACAATATAAAATTTTTAATATTTTATTCAACTTATTAATTGCCAATTGATGTACTACTTTGATTCTAATAATTTCAAGCGTTTTTACGCTTATTATTTTATGCAAAATATGGGAAAAATCGATCGCATTTAGAATGTTCAAAATAAAAAAACACAATAGTATCAATTTATGCTTCTTTATTTCCTCTGAGCGGTTTTGTGATATTTAAATTAACATTAAAATAGAATGAGGTGTCACACTGCTATTTATCTATCTATCTATCTATCTATCTATCTATCTATCTATCTATCTATCTATCTATCTATCTATCTATCTATCTATCTATCTATCTATCTATCTATCTATCTATGTATGTATGTATGTATCTATCTATGTATGTATGTATCTATCTATCTATGTATGTATGTATCTATGTATGTATGTATGTATGTATGTATGTATGTATGTATGTATGTATCTATCTATCTATCTATCTATCTATCTATCTATCTATCTATCTATCTATTCTATCTATCTATCTAAATCTATCTATCTATCATCTATCTATATATCTTATCTTATTATTATAATATATATTTATATATATATATATATTATTAGTATATATAATATAATAAATATATATATATATATATATTATATATATATATATATATTATATTATAATATTATATATATATACTATCTATCTATCTATAATATATATATATATATATATATATATATCATCGATAGTGATTCCGTCTTGACTTCCTATTATCCATCTGTGTCCTTCGCTTAATTTCCTGTTTTCGAGTTTCTTTTTCCTCAAAAGTTTATCACCTTTTTCTTCTTCAAATTTCTTCATTTTCTTCAATATATAAAAAACTAAGCATATCTTTATTTCATTTTTCAACCACGATTCATAATTCAATATTTCCCCCAATTTTTTCATTATATATATAACCTATATATATATATATATATGATTATAATATATATTATTATATATTACTAGATATATATATTATTACCTACTCCTCCTGCTTACTTATATTTAGATGATAGAAAATATATTGTGGGTACAAAAATTTCTCTATAAATTTTATTTATATATTATTAATATATTTATATATATATATATAATATATATATATATAAAGCATGCGACAAATTCTAGTAAAGCGAGATGCGCGCGCTGCTTACGAAAGTGCCTCAGTGTAGATTCTGTTTCACTATTAGAAACTAACTCTGACTCCGAGAGCGAGTGAAATCGATTACATTTGGACGTATGCCAACCATGTGATGCAGCCTGCCTGGCGAGTCTGTCGGTCCGGAGCCTCTCATGTCCCAGTGAACCCATCGGCGGAATATATGTGCATTCGAATATCTTCCTTCTCAGCGGGGAGATCTCTCTCGTCTTGTAAGAACACTTATCTTCGAAGCACTTGGCGTAAAAGATTCTAGGTTTTTGCTATACGAGACTATGCAGAGTCTCGTAATATATAGGAGGTGTTAGTAGAGTCGAGGGTGTTGACATCATTGCTTTTTTATGACAACAAATTAATTGGCGTTAGGAAAATCGGGGATTATTCTCTCGTTTTTTCTTATCACTTGATGGACGATAAAAGCCTCCTCCTCTACACAATTTGCTTTATGGCAAAGCTGATAAATCACTGTCAAAGCAGTGATAAAGTGAACATGTTTTTTTGCTTCTAATTCTTTGTGACGCTCCAATCATCAAATAAGCTCTTGTCTTTATAATTTATGGCGATCTTTAATAAAAGTTTACAATACAGTCATGTACACAAAAGCTATACACGTTATATATATTATATATATATATATACTCACTATATATAGTATATATATAATATCATAATATATATATATAATAATATATATATATATATTATATATATATATATTTACCTATCTAACTAATTTACGTATATTAAGTAGAGTAGATAGTTAAGCGAGTAGCCGTTATTGCGAGGTTCTACTGTATATATATATAATAATGTATATATATATATATATATATATATAATAGTATTAGTATAATGTAATATATTAGGTATAGTATATATATATATATATATATATCTATTATATATATATATATATATATAATATATATATATATATATATATATAAATTGAATAATGAAAATAAAATAAAAATAAATATTTAATAAGTTAAACAACTTATACTGGCTTTTACAAAACAGAATTGCTTTAATTAATTTTAGACATATGCGGCGACACAAAAATACATTCCTGATATATATATATATATATATAATCATGTAGCTAATATTTTGAATTCAACAACGTTTAAATATATAATTATATATATATATAGTGTATACCAATGTGATATATATATATATATATATATTATATATATAATATATATAAGTGCCTCAATAGTATAGTAATAATAATAATAAGTGTATATATATATATATTTATATATTTATATTTTATATATAATATTATATAAGTGTACCATATAATGTATATAAGTGCCTCTAATAAGTGTTTGACCTACCATATATAGCATTAAGTGCCAATGAGTGCCCAACCATTATAATAGTATATATAAGTGGTATAATACTTATAATAAATATAGTATGTGTAAGTATACTTGTACCATACTTTTTTCTAATGAGTCACTTAATTTCTTAGTACCTCCTCACTCATGGAGCCTAGTAAATAGTATTTATATATATATTAATAATCGCCCTATAAATAATGTTTTGTGAGATCTTCTCAACAACCGGAAACAAAGGAAAATAGTAAAACATTCTGTGAATGCTTTGCAATTGATATTATTTCTGTTTATAATTTTACATTCTCTTACATAAAAAAAAAAGAAGAAGAAAAAAAAAAAAAGAAATAAATAAAAGTAAGTAATGAAAAGAATCTATTTTTAAGTTGGATCACAATCAAAACGAAAGAAAGAAATATAATAAATAAAATAAAAATAAAGCTTGAAGCTCATTTTTCATCCCTGAGTAAAATATAAAAACTGTTGAAATTTAAATTTTCATTTTATAGAATGTTAAATACATTATTGTTCGCAATAGTTACTAATCATATAAAAATGTCATTGAAATCTCATAAGAGTGTCAAAAGATAATTAGAAACAAACACAAAAATTCTATATATCTATTCGATAGAGATTCAAAGAGGATCTAAAGTGATTTCCATCTCCTTTAATTTTATGATTCAATTTCAACTTTTAAAATCCCAGTTGGTAATTTAATAATTAGACCAACATTTAGATTTTAATTTGTTGTTCAATTCATTTGATTTATAATCTTATGATCAGATTTGCAATAATTTTACTTTCGGATTTTAGGAAAGGTCTTTATTTCTTAAAATACGAATAAATTTATTTTATAGAAATGCCAAAAAAGTGAATGGAATACTTAAATTTTCATTTCTCACAGATTCAAATTTCTTATAACGTCACAATCTAATATACTAAATATAGAAACAACGTTATTAACACTATTTTATTTATTTGCGTATGTGTATTTTATTTTTTTCTAAAAAAATAAATAATATCCATTTACAATATTACCCTTTTTTCATTCAAATACCATCTTAATGAATACCACCCTCTCTTTATATATTCCAACTTCACTATAATTCAGCCTATAATCATGGAATTAACATATACTTTATAACATATATACTTATATTAGATACATCTACTAACACACTCGCAATTCTAATAATTTTTGTATTGCTATATATATATCTACTATAATTACTTATAGTAATAATGATATATATATTATCTATTCAATCATTATTTGATATTGAATATATCATTTAAGGTCATTTTATACCCTATTATATATATTATATATATTGATGATATTATCACTTTTATGATAATATATATTTGATACTTACATCTATAATTATGCTTCTTACCATATCTATATATATAATATACTATAAATAATGTAATCCTACTACATAGCTATATATATATATATACGCTACCAGCAAGCCCTTACACTCCTCACAAAAGGTATTGGAGGCTCCCCGCCTAACCGCAGGTACTGCTGATACCTCAGTGATCACTCACATATAATCTCGAATGAAATATATATATATATATAATATATTATATAATATATATATATATATATTTTATTATATTATATAACTAATAAATCTATATTTATCTATATTTATATTATTCATATATTATATAAATCATTAATATATTATACGTTATAGATTATAAAACTACTAATTGAACCGTAATGTTGCATTATCTATGTTATTATAAGTTGCATCACCCTTCGGGATCTAAAACGCTAACTACCGTAAAATATTTATCTGATGCTTTATTAATATGTACATTGATTATAAAGGCTATTTATTTTCCTAATTTCTAACGGTATAGTTCTATACTCGATGACCTCAACAGTTCGAATTATCAACAACATATAATAATACACACTTACTTCTAATATTATTATCATAGATAGTTAACAAGTAACAGTGTAGTGAACCTCAAAATTAATAGATTCTGAATACTTGTGTGTTGGTGAAGCACAATTGATGCCTATCGAATTTTTCCTCAATTACTAGAATGGACCTTTTCATATATGGAATTATATTACATACAGAGAGAAGGTGAAACATAGCACAGACTCGGCAGAGGTGTAAGCTGTATGTTTAGTTTCAGGAGAGTTTTATTGTTGGCTCTTTTATTATTTTTAAGATCAGTGAAATACTTGAGGAAAGCTAAAAATATATATTTGTATATGTTGCTATTTTGTCTTATGAAGCTTGCAATTGATACCACGAAGAGTTTATTATACTAAATATCTATTTAAGTTATTTGTGTTACTCTCAAAATGTTTATATGGACTTCTGTCAATACCTTTTTTTAACTAATTGCAGTATGTAATCTTGCATATTATGTGGTTTTTAGTAAGATTGCTGGTTTGAATGTTGTCCAAATTAGATAATAGTGTATGTAGCTAATAAACCAACCACCAAAAGAACGACGCTGGGATGGTGCGATGGAGTGGTGAGTGCAGAGTTCATATTGTCGTCGGTTAAATTACTGGTGCATGTGTCTGATGTTGATGTTTTTTGCGTCGCGGAATAATATCTGAGTTCTGTTTCCTTCTTAAATGACTATACAGCTATGGGGCCAAATTGTAGCCACTGAGATTTTGACTATACGCATTGTTGGTGAATATTTGTTTTACCTTGTTGCTTGGGCTGTAACTCATGGTGTTTTAACGTAGTCTCGTTTTTGAGATGAAATTTTATATTGTGAGTTAATAGATTGAATTTGTCTTATGTGTTGTTTTAATTTTTGTTTACTGTTATATTGATTACATAGAGAAGGGGCAAAATACAGTTTTTGATAAGTTATTTTCTGCATTTCATTGTTTGCTTGTTATAAAGTTTTATTTTATGGTCTTTTTTGTAAGACAAGTTTGAACTTATGTAGGGGGGTATTGAGTTTGTGAACGTAGTATGTGTAGATAATTGGTTTTCTTAGTGAATTTAACGTGGGTTGGCTGAGAGTAAACAAATCATGGCAGTAAATTAAAAACAACACATACCAAACACTCTCCAAAGTCATATATATACACTCACAAATAGAACACATATTCACTTCTCAAACGCACGCTCTCTCAAGCCTCTTAAACACACGATAACAAGACCAGATCAAGTAGTGTTCAACAACAATGGGGTATATCAAATCCCGTTGCTACAATTGCACCTCTCATGGTATTATATGGATAAACAATTTAGTACGATTTTATCACCCGTGCGCATAAGGCTCAATCAAGCAGATTTTACCCTCGATCTACAACTGCATTAACTCTGCATTAAACACTCATCGGTGTACCAATACTTCTATCAATAATGACTTCTCTCAAAATTTCGAATCACAGTACCCACACAAAAACCATTAAATTCTCAAGTTGACAAATGTAGAAAAATAACAAAATCACAATATCATCATATAAACATCAAATAAATCGCTTAATATTAATTACCAGTGCCTTCCTCGTACTCAACATATATCGATAGTCCAGACCAAATAACAAAATCAATATTGCCTTTCCTCAAAGATTTTAATTCTCACTGATCTTAACCAATAATAAAAGACAAACCAACTAAAACTTTCCTGCAAAACTATACCAATAACCCTCCGACTGTCGCAGGCCATTCGCCTTTGATAAATGCGTTACAGATACAATTCCATATATAGTAACACAAGGGTATCACATATCCCGTAATGGTTGGACGATAAAGCACATGCTTCCCCACCCGGTAAGAGAATCTTAATTTTAGTTCTCCCTGTTTTCTAAACCTTAATATTAAAATTTAAAAAGTGAACTCTAGCCTCTAATTGAAGTATGTGTAGATTCGAAGGTGTGAGGTCTCAGTTGGTACCGTAGATATAGAGAACATAATAATCCTTATAATATGTAAACTTAAGTCACAAAATATTTTTACTGGCTCTAAATGAGTGTGAGCAACCTTTTCTGCTATATATAACTCATGTTATATATATTATACTGTGACCCTTATATATATATAACTTATATTTATACTGGCATATTATAATATACTGCTCCTATTTTAATATAACTATTACTGCTCTATTATATTACTATTTATATTATTTAACTTTATATATATATATAATATATATTTATATATAAATATAATATATTATCTAGCTTTAATAAACTAATGTGATACTTATTAAACTCATTAATATATATATAATATATATATATTAAATTAATTAATAAAATAAATATTACAACATTATTTGTTTTTTATTTTGTATATTTTATTAAATACTTATTTATAATTTATTATATTATATTTTAATTTTATATTATTTTTTATATATTATTATAATTTATTTATATTATATAATTTTAATTATTTTTATTTAATAATTATATGTATATTTAATTTATTATATTTATTATTATATTATTAATTTTATATAATATATAATATATATTAATTTATATATATATATTTATTATTAATCTTATATATATATATATTATATATATATATTATACTATTATTAATGATAGCTTATATTAAACACTGTAGTCTCGATTGACTATATATAATATATATTATATATATATTATATATATATTGGAATATATATATATATATATATATATATATATATATATATCTCAATTGATTATATTTGATTTATTAGATAATACAATAAATACTATATAATATATATAACACTACACACTAACACACTACAATATATAATAACACACACACACAACACATTACACTTATACACACATATTTACTCAATACTATACACTTATATACACACTAATTCATCATATATTATTAGACATACTTATTATATACTAATTATTACCTCAATAGACACTTTACATTTATATATATAGAGATGAGAAGCTAGATATATAATAACACACACACACACACACGCACACTTATCAGACGAGATGAGAGAGCAGAGAAGCTTAATTTTGCCTATCAACTGACTAGAATCAATAAGTTCCTTTTAGCGTATGATAAAGGAATCTAGAGAAAGCTTTGATTTATCTTTGAAGTGAAAAATGTATCCATGAACATGAGTCTCGTACAAACATTACCATCAATAAATACGCTAGCACACAATTTATCTCTTTCATTACCTCTTTATCTTTCTTCATCAAGCACTATTTATATTCACCTATAATATGACACTTTATTATATCATATATTTATATATTAACTATACTTAATATCAATATCATACATCAACTGATATTTTATATATATCTATATATATATATATTATATACTATATATAATATATATATATATATACTTACTAATATATCAAATATATATATTATATTTAATATATTATTAACACATCTAATCTAACAACAGATATTACTATTACTACAACACAGATATTACTATATTATATTATAACACACTCTATGCTATACTCACAGTAATTTATACACCATATAATACACACTAATAACTCACTATAATCAATAACATACACATTATACATCACTATAACATCTACTAATCACCCTAACGTCAATATAGCTATATCTACAACTTACACTATATATAATAATATATTATATAATAATACTATATATATATTATATAATATTTATTATAATATATAACATTTTTATTGCTATATTATAAAAATTTTGAAGGTTCTTTGAGCTATATTTATATAATATATTTATACTTCATTCAATATATATAACTAAAATAATACATTCATATTGGTACTTATATTTAATTTATTCATTTATTTATTTATTATTATAATATTTACTTATTATTCTTATGTTATTATTTTAAGATTCATTTAATATCTTATTATTAATTTATTATTTTATATTATTATATTATTATTATTATTATTATTATTATTATTATTATTATTATTATTATTATTATGAAACAAAATTGGAATATATATTTATTATTATATTTTTATTATTATTATTATTTTATTATAATTTTATATTTATATATTATTACTGTTATTATTAATAATTATAATACCGTCATTTCCTCTTATTATAGTTGTGGTATATAGTAGTATGTTTGCTCATAATCGATGACTGTTGTTACATATTGCATTGTTCGAGCGTTGTTTCAATTAATTGTACGACCCTTAACGAACTTTCCATGTTTAATCTTATCCAAGTGATCTTATCACGCGGTAAATCTATTTCCTTTTCACCCACACTAATCCCTTTGCTATTAAAGCTCCTTATATTGCTCCGAACTATCAGTTTTAAAATAACTTAATTACTTAAAATTTTTAATGACATCAACTCATCTCCATTTGGGTTTGACTCTTCTCCTATTTCATTCTCTCATTGCCTACCACTTCGGACATAAAAACCTTCTTAGCCAACCTATTAATTATCATTCATTCTAAGAACGTCTCCATTCAATATAGATTCCTCCCTTGTATTATAGCGCTATCCTTTCCATATACATGAGCCAAATTCAATATCCTATATCGGCCAATATCCTTAAATCCTAGATACCATACATAAGCATTTCTGACTCCTCTTCTTTTTACTACACAAAATATCTCGTAAACCTTTCATTTCCAAAAACCTCAACGTTTTTGTCATCCCCTTTATTATTATTCCATTTTAGATTTAATATCCATGTTTCACATCAGACCAGAACAGACAAATATGCTCAAATAGAATATGCCATATCAAACAATAGCTTTAATTTATTTCACCATCTGGATAATATCTTCCCTTTTCCATAATCCCTAAGGCTACTTAATACATTTTCACTCTCAATAACAGTATGGCCAATCTCTATCTCTC
>JABUQX010091357.1:7500-10165 GCA_015478945.1 Trachelipus rathkii | reverse complement strand
CACTGTTGTTTTTTGTGTTTATGAGACAGCTGGGATACTAAGCAACATTACTTACGAAAAACTTGGAGAGAAAGAGATACATTTACCCCGGGCAAAAAGAATGTTAAGTATAAGCCCCTTGTAGATCCTAAGCGAGTTATTTTACCACCATTACATATTAAACTTCGATTGATGAAGAATTTGTGAAGGCCATGGATAGGGAAAGAGATGGATTTAAATATTTATGTGACATTTTTCGTGGCTTAAGTAACGCTAAATTGAAAGAGGGCGTTTTCGTCGGACCGCAGATTCAACAACTACAACATGACCCCGCTTTTGACAAGAAATTAAACCATGATGAACTATCTGCATAGAATTCCTTCATAGACATTATTACAGGCTTCCTTGGAAACAAACGAGTTGAAAATAGCGATCATATAGTAGAGAGGTTGCTAGTTAATTACAAGAACTTAGGCTGCAGAATGTCACTAAAAATACATTTTTTACATTCTCATCTGACATTCTTTTCACCAAATCTCGGGGCAGTAAGCGATGAACAAGGTGAAAGATTCCACCAAGATATACAGCAAATGGGGAAACGTTATCAGGGCAGATGGGATGAAGCAATGATGAGTGATTACTGCTGGTTTCTGAAAAGAGAAGACACTTCAGAACATAAAAGAAAAAGTAGTTATCGAAAGTTCAATGTGGCCCAAATTCAGGAAAATTAAGGTAAATATATATCATTTTTATGGGGTAATGCATTATACATACATGTTTTATTACTCGTGACATCGTAACTCTGATAAATTTGACTAATAAAATGAATAATTTTATAGTCAAGTTTAATAATAATAATATATCTTTGTTACAACATACGCATATTTGGAGGTATTATACCTTAACTTTGGAAGCTTGTAACCAGGGTTTTGGAGTCGGAGTCGGGGAGTCAGTAGTTTTGAAGAGAGTGGAGTCTGAGTCAGCAATTTTGAAAAGGGTGGAGTCGGAGTCAGTAATTTTGAAGATGGTGGAGTCGGAATCAAAGTCGGTAATTTTCAAAGGGTGGAGTCGGAGTCAGTAATTTTCAAAAGGGTAGAGTCGGAGTCAGTAATTTTCAAGAAGTTGGAGTCGGTAATTTTGAAGAGGGTGGAGTCAGAGTCGGAAAATTTTTGAACCGACTCCACAACCCTACTTGTAACTCAAAAACTATATGTGATACAAGAATTCTAAAATCATTTTCGGGATCTGCATAAAAATCAGTTACGAAAAATTTCCCAAAATTTGTTGACCAGTTTAATCGTACAAAACGTGTGTATAAAATTTTCCATTGGGAGTCGGAGTTCAGTTTTAAAAAATCGACTCAGAGTTGGGAGTCGGTTGTTTTTAGAATCGGCTCAGAGTCGGAATCAGGAGCCGATTTATTTTTTATCGATCCCCATCCCTGTATATATATATATATATAAAATATATATATATATATATATATATATATATATATATATATATATATATATATATATATATATATATATATATATTAGGAATGTACTGGAACCAGAATTTTTGGTTCCAGCCGGAACCTTGGAAAAGTTCTGGCCGGAACCAGAACTTTTCGACTTCCGCTACACCTTACATATTCTACTTAAAACTTGTCTCTGATTAACAAGTGAGTCTCTCTAGAAGTATGGCATCTTGTCATATCCATACTGTGAGCTCTTAGTTCTGTAAGCCAAAATTTGGATAGCGATCAAAGTTTATTAAGTAAAATAGGAATATACTATATAAAGTTTTACGGGTCATCAAAGTTTAAAAAGCTTTTTTCAGAAAAGCTTTTTTTTAAAAAAGTTTTCTTTTGAATTTTATAAACGTGTTGAGGATTAAGAGATCACGTTTAACTCCACCACAACATGGAGAGCAACTTATTTTCTACACCACAACATTTTAATACTCAAATAAATTCATTTTTAAGTAAGAAAATTATGGAATCTTGTTTTAAAATTTTTTAAAATTTTTGCTTAAACAGCTTAGTTAATATTTAGTTTTGTAGTAGTTTCTACTTTAAAGTTAATTTCTAATAATAATAATAATAATAATAATAATAATATTCTACAGTAGAAAAGAACAACTGCTTTCTGAACTTTTAATCTAATATTTCGCCTGGCTACTTCAGGCATCATGAGACGAGTTCTAGACTAATTTAACAAATGATGAAACAAAATAGATGTTATTTAGATTTAAAAATATAAATGTGAAGTAACAAATTAAAGTTTTATAACTAACATTAAATCTAAAATCCTTAAGTAGTTAGACTTAACGTTAGTTATAAAACTTTAATTTGTTACTTCACATTTATATATATTTTTAAATTTAAATAGCATTTATTTTGATATTTGTAAATTAGTTCTAGAACTCGTCTCTGATGATTCCTGAAGTGGTTAAGAGAAATACAAAATTAAAGTTTTAGAACCAGGCTGGTTTCTTAGAGTGCAAATACTCTAGAATATCCTTAAACAAAAATCATGATGTAGCGGTTGATAACTTTAAGAAATTGGAAAAGGCTTGCAAATCTCACATTAAATTAGAAGCTGATATAAAATTTCAATAACAATAATAATAATAATAATAATAATAACAGTACCCTGCACAATTTTATTATCCACCAGGTCTAGATTCTAGAGCAGGGTTG
>JABUQX010091357.1:0-2500 GCA_015478945.1 Trachelipus rathkii | reverse complement strand
CTGTTGCTATTACTCCAACTGAAAAGGCCAATCTCTTTGGCCTCATATTTTCCTCTAACTCAACCCTGGACGATTCTGTCATTCCTCTTCCTCCCCTCCTTTTCCTCTCAGGTATCCTATGCCTTTGCCTGTGATAATTTTGATCGGATGCATTGGCTCCTGAAATCTAATGTAATGAAATGCGTAGGTCCGATGGCATTCTTCCCCGAGCTGAGGGGAGTGTGCTTCCATGCTGACCCTGCCCTCGCTCAACTATATCCTGGTGCCTCTTGGTCACTAGCACTTTCTTCAGTGTTGGAAGTGCGTATATGTTCAACCTATTCGAAAAAAAGTGGTCATCTGATCCCCAACTATCGCCCTATAGCTCTTTCTTGTATTCTATCTAATCTTTGAAACCCTTTTCAACTCTCACTTCTTAGACCATCTAGAATCTCATTCCCTTCTTTCCAATCACGTACGGCTTTTGGCGTTCGAGGTCTACTGAGTATACTTCCTATTTACCAGATATTTTATGGTTTTTCGCCTTAGGAACTACGGGAGACTTGCGTGTTTGCTTACTTATGTTTAGCTTTCTTCAAATCGCTCAAAATCGGCTGTTGATGATGGGGCTTTCTGTCAACAATGGTGTTCCTCAGGGTTCTGTATTATCTCCTACTTTATTCTGCTTTTCATGAATATCTTCTCACCTGCACATCTAACTCTATCCACCATATGACCATGACTCTGATCTTCATTCTAACCATTTTAATTCTGCTCTCTTTTACTTCTAGAATTGCCTCTCGTCTTAATTTTTCCGATTTTACTCGCTGATCTGGATAGAATATCCGGGTGGGGTCGTCTCTTGTGAAATTCAATTCTTTAAATACCCAACTTCTACAAATCTCCCCTAAGACACCTAACTTTCCTATCTCTTTCACTAAGCCTTCGCCTCCTGTTGGACAATATAAACATCCTGCCTTAACAAAACAAAAATAATGTCTTGGAAACCTCACATCACAGGTTGCAGGTGGGCCTCAAGGAAATTGGGAATTCTGTTTACTGCTAGACTTTTTTCCTCTTCTCAGTTACTCCAGCCATACAAGGGTCTCATCCGTATGGAGTACTGCTTTCATATCTGGGGGGCTCTGTTTCACCCGGCTTTTGGATTTGGTAGAGTCAAAGGCCAAAAGGCTTATAAACTGTCCTGCACTTTCTAGTTCACCGACCCTCTATCTACGGTGCAATGTTGGGGCTTTATCTTTTGTATAGGTACAGTAGTGGGCAAGTGTCATGAAACTTTCCACTCATGTACCACCACCTTTACGACGCCCTCGTAGCACAAAGGGTGCTGTGTCGGCACAAAAGTTTTGTGTTGATATTAGTAACTCCAGACTAGTTCGCTGCGGTGCTTCCTTTCCTGCCACCTCTGTTCTGTGGAATTCTCTTCCATCTTCTGTGTTTCCTACTCAATTAATCTCTCACTTTAAAGCCTGCGCCTGTGCTACCCGTGAGCTGCGGTGACAACTGTAAAAATAAATAAAGGTTCTAATACGGAATTCTTTAAGCTAGCTCAGACCCCACAAGAATGGCATCTCCGACGGTGAACCACTTCTAGAATGCATTTAAAAAATAGCATAACCGAAGAGCTTGCTCGCGTGACAAAAAAAAGATTCACAGAAGTGGAAGCCGCCTTATCAGCAACCCCTGACAACAGCACTGATAGTGACGATGGTGGCTTTTCAGCAAATAAACCTACTGAAGATGAGGAAGTTTGGATATTCAAGACTTTGATAAATTCATGGCCGAAATTGCATTGACATCTCATTCACCTTCAAAGGAATCACACCAAGGAACCCCATCAAAAAAAAACTGAAGATACAGTCATCAAGGAGCAAATAATTCAAATTTGTAATCTGTGAAAGAGGAGATGAGGCTCGAAAACATGGAAATGCTGCCTACAGAAGAGAATCCTTTCATGTGGTGGCATAAAAATGGGCCAAGGTTTCCATTATTATCAGTGCTTGCAAGCAAATAATTATCACCCCCTCCCTCATCAGTGGAGAGCGAGCATATTTTTAGTGTAGGTGGGAATGTAAACACCCCAAAAAGGAACAGGCTCTCGCCAAATACTAGTGAAAGCTTAATGTTTTTACATCACAATTTAAGAATTTTTGAATTTGAGTATTGAATGATATCTATCTTTATCTTAAAGGAGTATATTATTATTATGTTATGTTTGAGTATTTTTTTTTTTTTTTTTGTCTTTTTAGATGATTAATTGAGATCTCTTCTTTCATTATTTTTATTCTTTATATTGTAGCTAGTTAAAGAATCTTCTTGTAAATTGTAATCATGTTAAAACATAAAAGCTAGTAGCTAAATTTTGTTAATACTTACTGGAAAATGGAAATGGAATATTTTTTGAATAAACACAACATAAAAAAGTTATTAATATTATTACTTACATTTATTATTCCTTTAAAGATACTATTTTAATTTATAAAAATAAATATACTTGGTA
>JABUQX010091356.1:0-17500 GCA_015478945.1 Trachelipus rathkii | reverse complement strand
GGACTAGTGTAGACTTCCTGTACATTGTCCAACGGCGACGCTGTTGTCGATGGTTCGAGTCCTGCGCGAGGAATTTTTTCTTCGTCTTATAATTGCAAATTTTTCGCAACAAGCATGTTGTGCCCATTCGGGTTCCTTGACTTTGGTTAGGTTGCTCCTGTACCCAAGAGGCATCCAAGGCAGATGCCATTGTAGCCAACAGCAGGTGTTCCAAACCACACCTCCCTGTCGATTTAAATAAGCACAGAATTCAAAGCAGTGATATCGAAGCATTAGATTAGAAATCTGTTAAGAGATCTGCTCTTTTCTGAAGGCGGATATTAAATTAGAATATTAAATTTCATTTATCAAAAAAAAAAAATTATAACAATTTTTCATTTTATATAAAAACTATTTCTAAATTGTTAAAATTCGTGACATCACCTTATTAGCATTATTATCCTTATTATGCTTATTAGCATTTGAAATTGTGCTTTTCCACGTGGTATGGCTTGAGAAGTATGACGTATGATTCATCTATGACGTTGAGGATATTTATTGGTTATTTCAAAAAGATTTACCGCCTCTCTTCCTCCCTGAAGATATTCTATTTTATAGACTATATATATATATATATATATATATATAAATATATATATATATATATAATATATAATATATAATATATATATATATATATATATATATATATATATGATTATTATATATATATATATATATATATATATATATATATATATATATATATATATATATATATATATTATATATATATATATATATATATTATATATATATATATATATAATAATATATATATATATATATTATATATATTTATATATATATATATAATATATAATATATATAATAATATATAAATATATAATTCCCAACGCCAAAACGTAAATTCATTATTTTATTCAAATCTGCTTTGGCTAAGGTTCTATAAATTTTGAAAATTGATGAGCACTTCTTTTGGTAATTATTTTTCACCTAAAAAAAAAATATTTCTTAAAAAAAAAAATGTAAACCAAAATCGAACCTCTGGGCTCCGGCTCCGCTCTGCTCCGATAAGGTTCTTGCACTATTTAAAATTGTTCAGCACGTCTTCTTGGAATTAATTTTTTCAAATTAAAAAATATTTTTCGAAAAAATATTCATACTCGGCTCCGCTCCGACTCCGGATCCGGATCCGAATAAGGATTCTGCACTATTTGAAAATTGTTCAGCACGTCTTCTGACAATAATTTTTCTCACAAAAAAAAGTATTTAATGAAAGAAATTCATACCAGGATCCGGCTCCGGCGGCTCCGACTCGTCTTCGGCCTGGCAGTTCATTCAACATCTATTTGTTGGAAGTCCTAAATTTGCCACCTTCTGACAAAAATTTTTTCTCTTAAAAAGCATTTGGGGAAAAATTCATACCCAGATCCGGTTCCGACTCCGGCTTCAGATCCGGCTCCGGATCCAACTAAGATTTCTGCACTTTGAAAATTGTTCAGTAAGTCATTTGACAATATATTTTTCACTAAAATAGTATTGAATTGAAAAAAATGCAACCCAGGATCCGGATCCGCTGACTTCGACTTTGGCTTCGGCTTCCGGATCCGACTAAGGTTTCTGCATTATTGATAACTGTTCAACACGTCTTCTGGCAATAAATTTTTACCCTAAAAAAAAATATTTTTCGAAAAAAATTTCGATACCAGGATCCGGCTAAGATCCGCGCTCCAGATCCGACTCGCTCCAATCCTAACGAAGGTTTCTTGCACTATTTGAATATTGTTCGCACGTCTTCTGACAATAAATTTTTCCCAAAAAAAATTCCCGAAAAGAATTCATACCCAGGATCAGGCTCCGGATCCGTCGGATACGGCTCCGCATCCGACTAATGTTTCTACACTATTTGAAAATTGTTCAGAACGTCTTTTCTATTAAATTTTTCACCTAAAAAATATTTCTTAAAAAAATTCATACCCAGATCCGGATCCGGACTCGGATCCGGCTTCGACTTCAGCTTCGGCTCCGGATTCGTAAGTTTTGCACTATTGTTGAAAATTGTTCGGCACGTCTTCAGACAAAAATTTTTCACCCAAAAAATATTTTCCGAAAAAAATTCATACCCAGGATCAGGTTCCGGATCCGCTCCGGATTCCGTGCTCCGGCATCCGACTAATGTTCTAGACTAATTTGAACATTGTCAGCACGTGCTTCTTGAAATAAATTTTCCACCTCAAAAAAATATTTTCTGAAGAAAATTTAAACCCAGGATCCGGCTCCGGCTCCGCCTCCGGCTCCGGCTCCGGCTCCGACTTCAGCTCCGACTCAGCTTCGATTCCAGGATTCGACTAAGTTTCTGCACTATTTGAAAAATGTTCGGCACGCCTTTTGACAAAGTTTTTCACCAAAAAAATATTCCCGAAAAAATTCATACCCAATATCCGGCTCCCGGATACGACTTTGGCTTCGGCTTTCGGATCCGACTAATTTCTACACTATTTGAAAATTGTTTAGCACGACTTCTGGGAATAAATTTTTCACCTAAAAAAATATTGTTCTGAAGAAAATTCAACCAGATCCCGGATCCGGCTCGGTACTTCGCTCGGCCTCGGCTCCCGATCGGCTAAGGGGTTTCCACCAACCGAAAAATATTTCACCAACGAAAATATTCCGACAATATATTTCTCTCCCAAAAAAAAATATTTCCCGCTAAAAAATATTCGCGCCAAATCCAAAATAAATCCGGCTCAGTTATAAAACTTCGGCTCCGGATTCCGACTAATATTTCTTAGACTATTTGAACATGTTTCAGCACGTTCTTCTTGAAATAAATTTTTCACCTAAAAAATTTTTTGAAGAAAATTCATACCCAGGAACCGGATCCGAATACGGATCCGGCTCCGACTCAGCTTCGGCACGGATCCGACTAAGGTTTTTGCTACTATTTGAAAAATGTTCGGCACGTCTTCTGACAACATTTTCACCAATAAAATATTTCCCGAAAAAAAATTTCAAACCCAGGATACCGGCTCCGATTACGGCTCCGGATACGGCTCCGGATACGGCTTCGGCTTCGGCTTCGGCTCCGGATCCAACTAATGTTTCTACACTATTAGAACATTGTCAGCACGTCTTCCTGAAATAAATTTTTCACACCTCAAAAAATATTTCTAAATTGATGCTCTTAATGATTTTATTCTGATCCGGATCGGATCTTGCTCCGACTAAGTTTCTGCACTATTTGAAAATGTTCGGCACGTCCTCTGACAATAAATTTTTCACCCAAAAAATATTTACCGAAAAAAATTCATACCCAGATCCGCTCCGGATCCGGCTCCGGATATGGCTCGGATCCGACTAATTGCTTCTAGACTTATGTTGGAAATGTTCAAGCACGTCTTCTTGTAAGTAAAATTTTTCACCTCAAAAAATATTTTCTTGAAAAAAATCATACCCAATTCCGGATCTGTGCTCCGACTTTCAGCTTCGCTCCGGATTCGACTAAGGTTTTCTGCACTATTTGCAAATTGTTTCGGCACCTTCTGACCAAAGTGTTTCACCAAAAAAGATTTCCCGAAAAAAAGTCATACCCAGATCGCTCCGGATACTGCTCGATAACGACTTTATGCTTGGCTCCGGATCTGACTATGTTTCTACACTAGTTGAACATTTCTCAGCATGTCTTCTTGAAATAAATTTTTCACCTTAAAAAAATATTTTCTGAAGGAAAATTCATACCCAGATCCGGATCCGGGATCCGGATCCGCCTCCGGCGTTCTGGCTTCGCTTCGTCCGGAGCCGGCTTAAGTTCTGCACTATTTGAAAATTTTCAGCACGTTTTTCTGACAATAAATTTTTCATTAAAAAAATTATTTCCCGAAAAAAAAAATTCATACCAAGGATCCGGCTCCGCCCTCGGCTCCGATCTGGTTATGACTTCGGCTTCTGCTCCAGATCCGACTAAGTTTCTGCACTATTTGATAACTTTTCAGCACGTCTTCTGGCAATAAATTTTTCACCTAAAAAAAATATTTTTTGAAAAAATTCATACTCTGGCTCCGGCTCCGGACTCCGGCTTCCGCTTCCGCACCGGCTCTGGCTTCGACTCTGCTCCGGATCCGGCTCCGGATTCGACTTAAGGATTCTGCCACTATTTGAAAATTGTTCAGTACGTTTTCTGTCAATAAATTTTTCATCTAAAAATTATTCTTTGAAAAAAATTTTAGTACCCAGGATCTGGCTCGGCACCGGCACCAGGCACCAGCTCCGGCTCCGGATTCCGTGATTCCGGTTCCGCGCTCCCGGCTCGATTACCATTTATTTGACTGAAGTAAATATCCGAAGAATGGGGAGGTCGAAGAATATGAAAAAAAAAAAGTAGATTTTCTATAATTATAAGTAAAACTTTTTTTTAACCTCTAAGCCAAACTGGAATTACAATTTTGACTGGAATTCAAATTTTTTAGTTCGACACCTCTCTAAATAAATTCTTTATTCTAAAAAACCATTAGAATTTGTTGAAAAAATAATTACACCCATTATGTTCAGGAGAATTTTTTTCTAATAATCTAGCATAATAAAAAAAAAATGCTGAAATTTTTGATTTTGACTTAAAAAGTAGAGGTTCCCGAGAGATAAAAAGTCTCCCTTAAACTAAATACCTTTCGTGTTTGAAGGTATAATAAGAAAGTTCAGCGACAACAATGGTTTCTTGTTAAATTAATTAACACTGAACATGGAAAAAAAACAACACCATAAATCATTGATAACGATTTGAAGAGAAATATAATAGCAATCCCTAATAAACCAGGAGAAGACATAAGAATGATCTTGACCTGTATAATATATATATATATATATATATATTATATTATATATATATTATATAATATATATATATATAATATATAATATATATATATATATATATATATATATATATATATATATATATAGGGTGACCAAAAATCAGGCCGCGCGTGCACTTTTTGTGATATCTCCTACAATCATCCCTAATCATCCTTATTTTGCAGGATATGATAGAAGCAACGCCTGTGAACACAACTAGACCTCAATGGAAGTTCGAACAAAGAATATACTGCGTCAAACATTACTAAAAGACAGACAAGAAAATTCAAGAAAATCCAGATTTTCATGCCTCAGTTCGAATGTGAGAAGCCTGAATTCAGAACTGCGTGGACCACTTTGAGAAGTATGAAACGTGGAGAACGTCAATGCAGCAAGTGAAAACCGTTTAAGTCACTCACGATTCCTCAGAAAACGTATAGACGAGCTGGTCGAGAGCGTGAGAGAGTCAGTTCAGCAAAGTCCGAGAAGCTCTGTGCCCAAGCGAAGTCAGTCCCTCGATATATCCCGTGAGACTTGCAGGAAAGTACTAGTAAATGATATAAGGGCTTGCCCATACAAAATACAGAGGAAGCGACATTTACAGTCTTAGACAAATAGCAGAAAAAAGCTATGACAGTCAAGTTCCTGGAGAAGATCCAGGAGACCCTAAAATTCCTTAATTTAATTTGATCCTCAAATTAAGCCCACTTCCCTCTTGAATTAAAGGTGAACTCAGAGACAAATGTCTTCTGGGGGACCACCAAACCCAATGAAGAAGCCACCAAGCTTCTATATACACTCCCTTAAGTGAACAGTATGGGCTGCAATCTTGGTCAGAGGAATCATCGAACCATTCTTCTTCGAGGAATCTGGCGCGACAGTGATAGTCACCAAAGAAAGGAATGCTGAGGTCCTCAAATCCTCCAAGTGTGAGTTACATACCCTTTATCTATCGTTTATGAGAAAGTCCTGGTTGCAGCAAGATGGAACAAGCTTTCACAACTCAAACCTGTCCCGAGATTTGCTGAAAGAGAACTTTGGAGCTGAATGATCATTTTCAAGACTAATTTTGAGTGGGCATCTTATAACCCATACATTAAACCCCCAGATTTCTTCCTTTGGGGCTATCTCAAGGACCGAGTGTACACAGGGAGACCCAGGAACATCACTGAACTCAAGGAAACCATCAGGGAAGAGATAAGAGCATATGCTTGTGCAAACTAAAAGGTAAATTTGAAATTTGACCTTTCTGTAGCTATAACATATGAAACCCTTTTAAGTATTATTATGTATTATTTTCCATTTGGTGTTTAGTTATTATTGATTATTATTATTATTATTATTATTATTATTATTATTATTATTATTATTATTATTATTATTATTATTATCTTTTCTTCAATAGAAATTCGTCTTAAAACTCAAACGATGCCCACTTAAGGGTAGAGAAACTAATTCTAGTACAGATTTAGGATCAGAAATACCCTAACAAACCGCGTTTGAAATATTCAAGTCAAACATTCTTATGAAATTGCTAGATGAAGAAGTATCCAAACTTTACCAGTTGAACGCATGAACAGGATATTAAGTTATATATATAAGTATAAATAATTGAGGAAGAAATTTAGATATTTTAAAGTATAATTTGAACTTTTAAATTTCGTGGTTATAAAAACTAATCTGTTATACCGTTCATTTGAATGAATGAGCATAGCTGTCAAGTATGAGGTTGTAAAATTTTAAAAACAAAACAAAACCATGGAAAAACTAGTCAAAGAAACTCCCTCAGGGGAAGATATTTGTGACTGAAGAGTGCAGATTAGATATACATATATCCGCTGTAATATTGATATTAAAATAAGAGAGTGTACAACAGATTGACAGCATATATGAGATTGGTTAGATTCACTGAGAGTTAAAGGGAGCTGATTAAATTAAATTTAAGATGTATTACTTTATCCACTTCTTGTTTGTGACGTTAAATCCATTCAAGAACCTGTAATACTCCTCCCATATATAATATGAAACATGGAGAATCTCTGATGGTTTAAATTACCAAATTTCTGTTAGATAAACAAATTAAATACTGCCATATTGATAAGGGAAGTAAACATTTATTTCGTGCCTGATTCTTCAACTATAAAGAAAATGTTTTTTTTAAAAAACAACTAATTTATCTTTAATTTTTTTGGGAAACCAAAAAAAAAAACTGTTCGTTTTTTTTTCTTCTGGGGGGGGAGAGGGGAAAGTTTTTTTTTATTGCCTTCTATGGCACCAAATCTAACTCTTCCTGTATCTCAACGCATGATTTCGCTACCCTTACTCCTATTTTCTGTATTATTCGATTTCTTTAGACACTTTATTTCAGATTTTATTTTCTAAAAGTTTTTTTGGACAATCTCTGAAAAGTACTTTCAAATTTTTGAATAAAAACACAATCATGATGTGACCACCACCTTACATCATCAAAAGCATTAAAATAAACGTCATGTTCTGTTAGGATTTTATGCCGAGTTTGTTACCAAAATTTAGAAAAAAAAACTGTTCGATTTTTTTTTATGATTTTTTCCGTACGATCTAATGTAAGAAAAAAATTAAAAGTGCTAGAAAACGCAAATAAACATTTGAAATATTTATTTCTTTTTCAGACGGCAAAACAATTTTTATTAGGATTACTTCATATTATATATATATATATTATAAGTATTTATCTATAAACGAATATCGAGAAATATGTAATATCTATGGTACCAGGCGATAGACATTAAGATATATTTTAGACAACAGTATATATCATATTATATATATACTATATATATATTATGGTTCCAGCACCCTTCCATGTTTAATTCAGTTACCGAGTTTCAAAGGCGTGATATCGAAGAGGAGCATTAGAACTGTTCCGAACGGCCTTCTTTTTCCTGGTGAGTGGCATCGGACTAGGTGTTGAGGCCTATGCCCCTTGTCTGAATGGCGACGCTGTTGTCGATGGTTCGAGTTCCGGCTTCGGACGCGAGTGAAATTTTTATTCTTCTTCATTATTCAATTGGTGCACAACAGCCATGTTGTCGCCATTTCGACGTGTGCATTTACTTTAGTTGGTGCTCTGTAACCCATGACGCACCATTGCATGAAGGCATTGTGCCCAGCAGGTGTTCCGAACCCCCCTCTGTCGATCTTAAATAAGTACCGCGTTTCAAAGCAGTGATCGGAGCAGTAAATTAAAAACTGTTCCGATATGCCTTCTTTTCTGGAAGGCATCCAGACTCGGAACTAGTGGGTAGAGGCTTCCGGACATTGTCTAACCGCGGCGCTGGGCCGTTCAATCGTTCGGAGTCCTGGCGCAGGAGTGAATTTTTCTTTGTTCTTTTTTTTGCAAGAATTTGTTATCGAACAAGAATGTTGTGCCATTTCGGCGTTCCTTTGACTTTGTATGGTTTGTTTGTTACCCAAGCATACCGCAGCATGGCGCATGTACCCAGCAGGATGTTCAACCCTCCTGTCCATTTAATAAGTACTGAGTTTCAAACAAGTTTATAGGATGATAAGAAATTGTTTACCAAAGCAGGTTGCAAACTCTCGGGAAGTGGATCGGAGACAAGTGACAGAGCTTCTGTACATTGTTCTAACGGCGGCGCTGTTGTCGATGGTTGAGTCCTGGCGCGATTGAAATTTATATTCGTCTTATTATGGCAAATTGCCGCAACAAAGCATGGTCGTGCCCATTTCGGGCCGTTCCTTGGCTTTGTTGGTGCTCCTGTACCCTAGGAGCACCCAGCAGCAGCCGCGTAGCCACGCAGGTGTTCCACCCTCTGTCGATTTAAAAAGTATTAGTTTCAAAGCAGTGATATCGGAAGAGTAAATTAGAAAACTGTTCGTTCTTTTTCTATTGAAGCGGATCGGACTAGTGGTAGACCTTCCCTGTACATGGTCTAACGGCGACGCTGTTGTCGATGGTTCGCAGGTCCTCCGCGAGTGAATGATTTTTCTCTTCCGCCTTCTTATTATTGCAATTTTGTCGCAAACAAGCATGACACCGGATGTGCCACCATTTCGGCGTTTCCTTGACCTTTGTGTGTGCGTTGCTCTGTACCGAAGGAGTTCAAGCAGAATGCCATGTAGCCCAAGCAGGTGTTCCACCACCACCCTCCTGTCGATTTACATAAGTACCGAGTTTCAAAGCTTGATATCAAAGCATTAGATTAGAAATCTGTTAAGAGATGCCTCTTTTCGCGCAGGCGGATATTAAATTAATACTGAAATTCATTTTTATAAAAAAAAACAATTTTTAACAATGCCAGAGAATCTATAAAAACTATTTTCTAAATTGTTAACATTCGTGACATCACTTAGTTAGCATTATGCCTTCCCTTATTATGCGTATTATCATTTGAGATTGTGCCTTTTCCACGTGGTATCGGCTGATCTATAGACGTATGATTCATCTATGACGTATAGAAGATATTTATTGGCTATTTCAAAAAGAGATTACGCTCTCTCCTGAAGAGATTCTATTTTTAGATATATTATTTTTTTTTTTTTTTTTTTTTTTTTTTTCCCCTTTACTATATTATATATATATATTATATCTATTATATATATATAATAGATATATTATATATATTATAACTATATATATACTATATATTATATATATATATATATATAGTCTAATATCTTATTATATTATATATTTAATATATAGTATTATATTATTATATTATATTATATATCACTAATATATATTTATATATTATATCATATATATCATTAAATATTATATAATATTCCCACGCAAACGTAAATAATTATTTTATTCAGCTTCACAAGGGAAAAGTTTCTAATTTTGAAATTTGCTGAGGACTTCTTTTGGTAATATATTTTCACCTAAACTATATTTTTCGAAAAAATTTATACCAAATCTAACTCTTGCTCCGGCTGCAGCTCTGGCTCGATAAGGCGTTCTGCATATTTTTAAAAATTGATCAGAGTTGCTGGTAATAATTTTTTCAAATTAAAAAATTATTTTTTCGAAAAATTTCATACTCGGCTCCGTCCGACTCGGACCGGAACCCCCAAGAAGTTGCCTATTTGTGAAAAAATGTGAATGTCAAAGTTTCAGCTCGATCGGTTCTCCAAAAGAAGTATTCTAATGAAAGAAAAATCATACAGGATCCGGCTCCGGCTCCGACTTCGTCGTAGGCTCGGCTAAGGATTCTACTTTAATTGTTGTTACTTCGAGCACGTCTGTCTGACAATACAATTTTTCTCTGAAAAAAAATTTATTGAAAATTTCTACCTAGGTCCGGTTCGACTCGGCTTCAGATCGGCCTCCGGATCCAACTTGTTTCCTGTACTATTCTGCAAAAGATTTGTTCGTAAGTCTTTGAAATATATTTTTCACCTAAATTAATTTATTGAAAAAAATTTCGATACCAGGATCCGGATCCGGGTTCTCCGACTTCGACTTTGGCTTCGGCTCCGGATCCGACTAGGTTGCTGCCTTTTGAAATTGTCAGCACGCACCCTGTTAAAGTATAGCTTAGTCTTAAAAAAAAGATATTTTTTCATAAATTCATACACAGGATCCGGCTAAGGATCCGGCTCAGATCCGACTTCGGCTCCGATCCGACTAAGGTTTCTGCATATTTGAAATTGGCACGGTTTTCTGACAATAAAATTTTCACCAAAAAATATTTCACCGAAAAAGATCTTGACGCCAGTATCAGGATCCGGATGTTCCGGCTCCGGATACGATCCGGATCCCGACTATGTTTTACCACTTTGAAATGTATCAAGTCTTCTTCTATTAATTTTTCACCTAAAACAATTATTTCTTAAAAAAATTACTTGTACAATCCTTTGATGTCGGATGCTTCGATTCGCTTCGGCTCCGATACGACCTGAAGGGTTCTGCACTATTTGAAATTGGTTCAGCAAGTCTTCAGACAATAAATTTTTCACCCAAATATTTCCCGAAAAAATTCATACCAGGATCAGGTTCCGGATCGGTGCTCCGGGATCGGCTGTCCGGATCGAACTAATGTTTCTAGATATATTGACATTGCTCGCACGTCTTCTTGGAAATAAAGATTTTTCACTAAAAAATATTTTCTGAAGAATTCCATAACCAGGATCCGGCTCCGGCTCGGCTCCGGTCCGGTCGCTTCCGATTCAGCTACCGAACGTCAGCTTCTGATTCCGGATTGACTAAGTGCTGCCCTATTTGAAATTGTTCGGCACGCCTTCTGACAAATTTGTTTCACCAAAAAAATATTTCCCTAAAAAATTCATACCAATATCGGTCCGCGATCTGACTTCAGCTTCGGTTCGGATCCGACTAAGTTTCTACATATTTTGAAATTGCTCAGCACGACTTCTTGAAATAAATTTTTCACCTTAAAAATATTTTCATGAAGATGTCATTATACCCAGGATCCGGATTCGGCTTGGACTTCCGGCTTCTGGCTCTTCGGCCGGATCCGCAGGTTTCTGCCACTATTGGAAAATTGTTCGGCACGTTTCTGACAATAAATTTTTCACCAAAAAAATATTTCCGAAAAATTCAATACCAGGATCCGGCCTCCGGTACCAGCTCGCGACATACGACTTCGGCTCCGGGATCCGCAACTAATATTTCGTAGGACTTGTTGAACATTGTCAGCACGTCTTCTTGAATAAATTTTTCACCTAAAAAATTTTTTCTGAAGACAATTCATACCAGGAACCGGATCGCGGGACATACGGAGGGCGTGTCACTTCAGCTTCGGCCCGCGGCATCCTGACTAAGGATTTTTTTGCACTCATTTGAAATCTTTTCCCTCTTTATAATACATTTTCACCAATAAGTATCCGAAAAATTCATACCCAGGATCGGCTCGGATACGGTCGATTACGGCTCCGATACGACTTCGCTTTCGCTTCGGCTCCGGAGTCCGACTCATGTTTCTCTACACTATTTGGAACATTGCTCCAGCCACGGCTTTTGAAATAAATTTTTCACTCAAAAACTATTTTCGGAAAGGATCCGGATCCGGATCGGATCCGGATCCGGAGGATCCGGATCTTGCTCCGACTAAGTTTCTGCACTATTGAAATTTGTTCAGTACGTTCTGACAATAAATTTTTCACCCAGAAAAATATTTCCCGAAACAAAATTCATAAGCTCCGGCTCCGGATCCGGTCCGGATCCTGGGTATGATTGACTATGCTTCTTAGACTATTTGAACATTGGTTAGCATGATTTCTTGAAGTAATTTTTCACCTCAAAAAATATTTCTTGAAAAATCTATACCCAGGATACTGCTCCGACTTCAGTTCGGCTCCGGATTCGACTAAGCTTCTGCGATTTTGCAATTGTTTGGCCACGCGCGTTCTGACAACAAGTTTTTTCACCAAACAGTATTTCCGAAAAAAATTCAATACCAGGATCGGCTCCCGGAGTACTGCTTCCGCCGTATACGACTTTCGCTTTGGCTCGAGGATCTTATGACTGATGTCCTACACTATTTGAACATTGATCAGCATTTTATTCTTTAAATAATTTTTCCCTAAAAAATTTTTGAAGAAATTTAGATACCCAGGATCCGGATCCGGATCGGATCGGCTCGGCTACTGGCTGCGGCTTTCAGGCCTTCCGGTCCGGCTAAGTTTCGTTGCACTATTTTGAAATTGTTCAGCACGTCTAAAAAACACAATAAAATTTTTCATAAAAAAATCATTTCCCGAAAAATTCATCCAAGATCCGGCTCCGGCGTCCGGTCCGTCGGTCGGCTTATGACTGTCGGCTTTCGCTCCAGATCCGGACTAAGGTTTCTGCACTATCATAAAATTGTTCGACGTCTTCCGGCAATAAATTTTCACCTAAAAACATTTTTGGAAAAATCCTACTCTGGCTCCGGCTCCGGCTCGGCTCCGGCTCCGACACCGGGTCTGGCTTCGACCTCTGCTCCGGATCCGGCTCGGTCGACTAGGTCGCTGCACTATTTGAAAATCTGTTTAGTACAGTTTCTGTCAATAATTTTTCATCATCAAAAATTATTTTTTTGGAAAAAAATTATACCCAGGATCCCGCCCTGCACCGGCACCCGCACCAGCTCCGGGTCCGTGATTCACGGATTCCGGTCCGGCTCGGCTTCGATTCCATTTATTTGACTCAGTAAAATTCGAAGAATGAGCTAGAGGTTACAATAATAGCATACTACTACGATTTTCTATAATTAGTACTAAAACTTTTTCTTACCTTCTAAGCCAAAACTGGATTACAATTTTGAGGAATTCAATTTCTTTATTCCGAACCTCTCTAAAAAAGTTCTGTATCTAAAAACACCATTTAGAATTTTTAAAATAATTACACATTAGATGTTCAGGAGGAATTTTCTAAGTAAGCAAATTATTATTATAAGTGTGTGGTCAGAACAAATTTTGATTTTGCTTTCAAAAAGTAGAGGGTCCGATGATAAAGTCCCCCTCTAATACTACTGTAGTGTTTGAAGGGTATATAGAAGTTCAGGCACAACAATGGTTTCTTGTTAAATTAATTAACACTGAACATGGAAAAAAAAGAACACCAGAATCATTGATAAACGATTTCGAGAAATATAATAGTATCCGTATAGAACCAGGAGAAGACATTAGAATATTCCTTTTACCGTAATCTTAATATATATATTATTATATATATATATTATTATATAATATATATATATATATATTATCTATATATTTATATTATATATATATAATATACTCTATACTATAATATATATATATTTATCTATATGATATCTATATATAGGCGGTGGGATTTAATAAAGAAATTCTAAAGCTTTTTGTAGATATCTCCTACAATCATTCCCTATCATCTTATTTTGCAATATGATAGAAGCAACGCTGGTGAACAAACTGAGACTCGAATAGGAAGTGTGAAAAAGGAATATACATGCGTCAAACATTACTAAAGATAGACAAGAGAAATTCAAGAAGATCCAGTTTTACGAAGATCTCAGTTGATGTGAGAGAGCTGAATTCAGAACTGCGGATGACCACTTGAGGAAGTATTGAACCGTGCGAGGGAGACGTTCCAATGCAGCAGTTGAAAAACCGTTAGTCACTCACGTTCCTCGAACAACATAGACGAGACTAGGGATCGGAGAGCAAGCGTGAGAGAGGTCAGGATTCAGAGAAAGGTCCGAGAAGCTCTGTGGACGAAGCGAAGTTCAGTCCCTCGATATATCCCGTGAGATTGCAGGAGTGGTACTAGTAAATGATATAATGGCTTCCATACAGAATACAGACGTAGCAGACCCTTACAGCCTTAGACAAAAAGCAGAAAAAACAGCATATGACAGTCGTTCCTGGAGAGATCAGGGACCCTAAATTCTTAACTTAATTCTGAATCCCGTCAATTAGCCCATTCGGCCTGTTGATTGGGAACTCAGAGAGAAAATGTCTTCTTGGGGGAGCACCAAAACAATAAGAACGCACCAAGCTGATCTATTACCATCCTAGTGAAGACGTATGGCGCAATATTGGTCAGAGGAATCATCGAACCATTCTTCTTCGGGACTTGGACGCGCGGTAGTTTCACCAAAGAAAGGGGAATGCTGAGGTCCTGGCAAAATCCCTCAAGTGTTGATTAATATACCCTTTATCTATCGTTTTGAGAAGTCCTGGTGCAGCAATTGGGAACAGGCTTTTACAACTCAAACCTGTCCGAGATTTGCTGAAAGAGAACTTTGGAGCTGAATGATCATTTCAGACTTTTTGTGGCGAGTGGGATCATTATAAAACCCATACATGTAACCCCCAGAATTTTCTTCCTTTCGGGGGTACTCGAAGGACCGAGCTGGATCACACAGGGAGACCCTAGGAAACATCAACGTGAACTCGCACAGAACGAATCGAGGAAGAGATCTAAAGAGCCGACTCGCCCTACCATTGTGTCACAACAGATACTCTTGTCGATTATAGAAGTGTTGGCAGAGCTAGTTATCCGCAGGAACGACTCGCCCCAGACTTCCGATCCTCTGAGCCTCTCTCTCCACCACAGGATGGCTGTACAAATAGCTCTCGAGCGAACTCCGTTCTCCGAGCATATAGACTCGTGCAGTTAGCACTCTCTCTCTCTCTCATATTTCCCCATCACGTGTTTCGAACGCATAAAAGTCCAAAAGAGAGGAATGTGATTAAGCGAAAGTGGGCTGTGCAGTAGGCGTGGGGCTCCCGAAGTATATATATATACAACGCAGAGCGTCCCCCGCTATTGGGGTCCCACGTTCCGCTCTATATGTGCACCTATACTAACTAGCTAGCGTAGGCTTACCTAAGTAGGCTAGAGTATATTTATACTCATACGTTATTGACTGAATAGTAGTATATAACACTATTAAGTAATCATTGAATATATTAGCGTATTCATTAGTATAGTATGGCGAGAAGTCTTATATATAAATAGCACTAAGTCTAATAGAATCCGTGGCAACAACTTGGTACTATATATATTCAGATGAGAAGTAAAAATTAATATAATAGCAAAAATCTACTAGGGTGCGATTATGACATCGACGTAAATAAGTATAATGAGTGTATCGGGGGAATATAGTTGGCTCATAAGTGGGGTATCAGTAAAAATATATAACGTGAGGGCACTACGTGGTAATGAAGTAAACGAAAAAAAGAGGATATAGGTAGGTAGTGCTTTAAGTAGTATAATATAGATATGTAAATAAGAGTATAACGATATATATATTAATGAATTAATAGATAAATATATATATGAATAGTCTAATAGTAAGAAGAATAAAGATATAATAATAATATGTTATCTAATATAGTAATATATACTATTATATAGATATACGCAGCTCCATAGACCTGTCACCTCCGGTGGAGTCAGGGTAATATATAATTCATGATATATCTTAGAGTAATTATAATACTACACATTCCGTATGGTGTGATGGTGACTTTACTACTTACCTGCTATAAGATGCTCTATAAATGCTCCTCCGAAATACATCATTTCCCAAACGTGCGCCACGAGAGTGGCGATATAATACGATGTATATCCTTAATACGAGTGACGGAGAGGTTCGCTAACGTCTTACCAAACGGCTACCTATCATACCCCATAACAGTCTATTGACTTATATTTATTAAGTTAGTCTTTGGCAGCACTACATCTGTTTATGTTTGGGCGTGTGTTTTCGTACCTCGTTAAGTTTGTTTGCCACATTGATCTTATTTGTATTTGGGCGTGTCATTCTATTCCTCGTTTACGGATTTTTTGCCGTATTAAGGTAAATTGAAGCGGTCAGCTATGAACTCGGCTGAACGTTAACAAGTATGCCAGCTGAGACTTATTGGTAGTCTATTAACGAAAGCTTATTGGGAAATGGCCCTCTATACGAACTATGGTGATTTAATTGGCACATAGCTTTCTTCACACAGAAGTCCGAGAAACAACTGTCGAAAATAGACCCCTCGGTTGTGGAAAAGACCATACTTTTCAACAAAAGTGGGATTAATGTGGAACGTTGTATATAAAGCCTTAGGTGATGGCAGAGAGACCGACCGGCTTCAACCGACTGCGAGATGTGTCAGATATAAGCTCCTCTCTGTACATATATCTTGATGATCCCGGTTCAGTGATCCTTATATGCCTCTAGACGGATACTCTCGTTGCTCCAGCGACCTCTAGATTGAAGTAGTGCCTTTCGGTTCACATGCCTTACGCCATCCTCAATAGCACCAATATCGATAGATATCGAGAGTCAAAATTTCGATCAAGACTCTCTTTGACCCGAAATGGCACACATATTTTGGAATAAAGTTTATAACAGCCGATGAATCATGGTAATCTTGAGAGACGTCTGAACAAACGGCAAAACAGGATGTCCGGGTCAGCAGGAGAGAATGGCAACAAAAATTTTCTTCGTGCGAAGAAAGTATACAGTTTTCTGCAAGCAAGTCCATATGAGTGAAAACACGGTTGAATCATTATGGTTTTTTTTTCGCGACGTGGTATTGTGCACAGAGCGGATTTACGTTTATACAGAACCGACAGCTTAATCAACGTTTTCTGTATCAAGAGAGACTTGCGTAATGACTTCGAAAACGGTAACCAGGCGAATTAGGACTGAACAGTAATATTCGCATACGATAGTCTGGGCCTGCCTAACCGACGATACGCCGCACAGTTCACACTGCGATATCAATTATTGAAATTTCTGGCAAAGTAACACACATTCATCAGTACTTAGACACATGATCCCTATTAGTAACAGCCCAAGCTTAGGCCGTGACGTCGGCTACATCTTCCTAAGATAGATAAAAACATTAATGTATTAGAAATGAAGTTTGAAGGTCATCATCTTATGGGACGATGGTAAAACATAAAAATATAACTGTAACATGTGACTAAAACCACTTCAGAAAAATAATTACCAGTAACTGCCTACGATGATCAAGTGGAGAAACGTTGGAAACGCGTGTAACCCCGAGAGTCATACCCTTCCGAAGAGGAACCAATTGTAATTTCAAGTGTGGGTTAAGTCCACCAATACATAATCAAACCCACGCCCTTGCAGTACCACAAAATACTATATATCATCTATCTATCTATATATAGTAAATTTTAGTATAGCTA
>JABUQX010091355.1:0-15267 GCA_015478945.1 Trachelipus rathkii | reverse complement strand
ATACATTTGATTTCCAAACACATAAAAAAAAACCAAAAAACTCACAACAGAGGATCCAGACAATATCTAAACATTCACCTCAACACACCTTTTGAACTAAAAGCCATGCAGTACTTACTCAAATATTAATACCGCTGCAATCAACACCATCTCACCTTTCCTTGGATAACAAGCTCATTATAAAGTCCTCATTAAAACCTAACAAACTCATTAAAAACCTAAAAACTCATTAAAACCTTAAAAATATTAAAAAATAACAAACCTATTAAAAACTACAAACCTATTAAAAACTAAACAAACCTCAGCTAAAACCTTTAAAAAACTCATTAAAAACTAAAAACCTCATTAAAAACCTAACAAACGCTCATTAAAACCTAAACCTCATTATAAAAAAACTAACAACTCATTAAAAACCCAACAACCTCATTAAAAACCTAACAAGAGCCTCATTAAAAAACACTAAAAAACCTCGATTAAAAAACAAAAACATTTAAAAAATAACCTAAAAAGCTCATTAAACCTTAACAACTCATAAAAACACAACAAACCTCATTAAACCAACAAACCTCATTAAAACTAACAAACCTAATTAAAAACTCAACAAACCTCATTAAAAACCTAACAAACCTCATTAAAAAAACCCCAACAAAGCTCTCATTAAAACCACAACAACTCATTAAAAACCTAACAAACCTCATTAAAAACCCAACTCATTAAAAACCTAAAAAACCTCATTAAAAACCTAACAAACCTCATTAAAAAACTAAACCTCATTAAAAACTTAATAAACCAAACAATAACCCAGCTTCATATAGACCCATTTGATTACTCTCTACAATATTTAAAGTTCTTTAAAGGTTAATCCTGAACAGTATCACCCCCCCCCCCCTTTCAGATACACAACATGGATTCAGACAAAAACACAGTTATACCAAAAAAAAGACACGAAACTTTAGAAACTACACAAAAGGTGTTTGGAAACCATCCTGCCTACGGTAGTAACAGCCTGAACTGTAGATGCAGAGCAAGTAAAACTAATTTCTTTAGCTCCATCCCAATTTCTCTACTGGTTCTAGCTACATACATACTATAGTTCAGTAAATACACAAAAAGTGTTAGGAAACCATCCTGCCGGTAGTAACAGCCTCAACTGTAGATGTTCAGCAAGTAAAAATTTATTTCTTCAGCTCCATCCCAATTTCTCTACTGGTTCTAGCTACATACATACATACTATTGTTTAGTAACTACACAAAAAGTGTTTGGAAACCATCCTGCCGGTAGTAACAGCCTCAACTGTAGATGTTCAGCAAGTAAAAATTTATTTCTTCAGCTCCATCCCAATTTCTCTACTGGTTCTAGCTACATACATACATACTATTGTTTAGTAACTACACAAAAAGTGTTTGGAAACCATCCTGCCGGTAGTAACAGCCTCAACTGTAGATGTTCAGCAAGTAAAAATTTATTTCTTCAGCTCCATCCCAATTTCTCTACTGGTTCTAGCTACATACATACATACTATAGTTTAGTAACTACACAAAAAGTGTTTGGAAACCATCCTGCCGGTAATAACAGCCTCAACTGTAGATGTTCAGCAAGTAAAAATTTATTTCTTCAGCTCCATAACAATTTTTCTACTGGTTCTAGCTACATACTAGTTTAGAAACAGCAAAAGATGTTTGGAAAAAATCCTGCCTGCGGTAGTAGTAACAGACTGAACTGTAGAAAGTGTAGATGTAGAGCAAGTAAAAACCTATTTCTTCATTCCAATTTCTTTACTGGTTCTAGCTACATACTCTACATTTTCTAAACATTATAACTTGTTATTAGCCTAATTAAATGCTCAAAGTCTAAACTACAAAATGAAAAAAGAATCAATACTTACTCTTAGTACTTTTAAGGCTTCCTCACATACTTGCATACCTCGGGATTCGTAAACCTCAACACATCCCATGTACTGAAAAAGAATAATAATGAAATAATAATAAATAGCATTAATGATAATAGTAATAAACAGTAAATAATAATAATAATAATAATAATAATTATAATAAAAATAATAATAAATAGCAGTAATAATAATAATAATAATAATAATAATAATAATAATAATAATAATAATAATAATAATGGGTAGACGGGAATGCTTGCTAACAAAATTCCCATCCCCATATTATCCTACCTTTGGGGGTAGGGGGGGAATAAAATGTCAAATAATTGCAATTGAAATATTTAAGGGAAAAAAACAAGATAGTTTGGAAGCTAGCTTCACTTCAAATTATTATTATTTATTATTATTATTATTATTATTATTATTATTAGTTAAAGAGGTCATTTGAGCAGGAACACCTGCATTTTTTTTTTATTCCCACGCAAAAACGGACGTACGTGCGCGCAACGCGAAAAAAACTAGTGCATAAAACTTCAATAATATTTACAATATTCTACAACACTATATATTATATAATATATATATTATATATATAATATGATATATATATATATATAATATTATATAATTATATATATTATATATATATATATATATATCTACTTTATATATATATATAGTATATTATATTACTATATATATTAATATTATATATATATAATAATATATATATAGTTAATATTATATCATATATTATATATATATATATATATATGTTCTTACGATATATATTATTATATATAAATTATATAGTATGATATATATATATAATATATTATATATATATATATATAATAATATATATATATATATATATATATATTATATATATATTTATATATTATAGTATATATATATTATATATATATATATTATATTATATATTATAATATATATATTATATATTTATATTAATATAATAATACTATATATATATATATATATATTATCAAGAATATACTTTTAGAGAAATAATTATTATTTTATAATTTTTTCCGATTGAAATACGTCAAGAAGTAAACATTTTTCTCTCTTCCAGAACAGGGTCAGAACTAGGGTTTTGGCCGACATTGAATTTTTGCGCACCGCACCTGTACCAGGGTCAGCGACAAGCAACCGACCGCAGCCTGGTGCGCCGGCCAACATAGGAAAACACCAGAAAGGAAGAAATACTGATTTTTGGACAGGGAGTAAGCTTTGCGTGAGTAATAAGTAATAATAATTAATTAAAATAAAACGCGCGCGTTCAATAAATAATAAATTGATTGAGTAAAACGCCGCGTTTCAACCTTCTTCGCGATAAATTTCGCTTTACTTTGACTTGACATTAATTACGCGCAAATATAAGGTTATGAAGAAAGAAAATCGGCAAATTTGTAGAAATGTAACTGTGATCTACGAGGTCCCTACTAACTAACATAACTTTAACGCTAATTAAATTTTTCATTATTATATTGCCAGTTGTGATCAGGGAAACTTAGGAGGTTAAATGGTTTTTTACGCTAGCCTTGAGGTGTTGACTATATTGCTCCAGTCGCAGTACAGTTTCTAAAATTTGCGAAACAATCTTTGAAATTATTTTATTAATTTGGTGCAGTAGCGGTCGATATCTTCCTAACATTTCTTGTTAATTTTTGATTCTGACTCTCCAAAAAGCTCGTGACTCTATAGCGGGGTCTCCAAACGGCTCGCGAGAACACAAAGAACCGCATAGAATTCACTGGTTTTTTTAAAGACTTTAATTAAAATTAACACTCACAATAAACACACTGTAAGAAACTATATAGTCACAAAAGAGCAAAGTAGTCGCACTATATTTCGCTTTTCAGATAGCACTTTGATGCCGAATTCAAAACTTGGTAGGATGCTACCTAGGTCTTGGCCGCTTGGGACTAGTGGAGGGTCAATTGTGTGCCCCTGCAATGGGGACGGTAGTGGAGAGTCAAGTGTGGCCCCCTTGGCACTTGGAACTTAGTGGAGGAGTCATGTGGCCCCTGGCACTGGGACTTAGTGGAGGCGTCATGTGGCCCCCTTGCACTTGGGGACTGTAGTGGAAGGAGTCAATTGGCCCCTTTGGCACTCTGGACTCTGTAGTGGAGGAGTAGTGGCCCGTTGGCATTTGGGACTCTAGTGAAGGAGTCAAGTGCCCTTGGCACTTGGGACTTTAGAGGAGTCAATGTGGCCCCCTTGGCACTTGGTGACTTTAGTGGAGGAGTCATGTGGCCCTTGGCCTTGGACTTAGTGGAGGATTAATGTGGCCCTTGGATGTGGGACTTAGTGGAAGGAGTAAATGTGGCCCCTTTGGCATCTTGGGACTTAGTAGAGGATCAATGTGGCCCCTTGGGCACTTGGGACTTAGTGGGGATCAATGTGGCCCCTTGGCACTTGGATCTTAGTGGAGGAAGTCAATGTGGCCCCCCATTGGCAACATTGGGACTTAGTGGAGGATCAATTGTGCCCCCTTGGCACTTGGGCAGCTTTGTTAGTGGAGGAGTCAAGTTGGCTCCTTGCACTTGGATTAGTGGAGGAGTCAATGTGGCCCCCTTGGCCATTGGGACTTAGTGGAGGAGTCAATGTTGGCCTCTTGGCACTTGGACTTAGTGGAGGAGTACTGTGGCCCTTGGCACTTGGGCTTTAATGGAGGAGTCAATGTTGCCCTTGGCCTTGGGATTAGTGGAGTGAAGTCAAGTGCCCCTTGGCACTTGGGACTAGTGAGGAGTCAATGTGCCCCATGCACTTGGGACTTAGTGGAGGAGTCAATGTGGCCCCCTTGGCACTTGGGACTTAGTGGAGGAGTCAATGTGGCCCCCTTGGCACTTGGGACTTAGTGGAGGAGTATGTGGCCCCTTGCCCTTGGGACTTGTGGAGGAGTCAGTGTGGCTCCTGGACTTGGGACTTAGTGGGAGGAGTCAATGTGGCTCCTGGCATTGGGCTTTTGGAGGATGTTTATTTTGTTGCCCCGCTTGGCACTTGGGACTTAGTGGAGGAGTCCATGTTGGCCCTTTGTGCTATTTGGTGATTTAGTGTTGATTGGAGTCATGTGGCCCTTGGCACTTGCGACTTAGTGAGGAGTCAATGTGGCCGATCTTTGGCACTTGGACTTAGTGGAGGAGTCCAGTGTGGCCCCTTGGTCACTTGGACTTAGTGGAGGAGTCAATGTGGCCCCCTTGGCACTTGGGACTGTAGTGGAGGAGTCAATGTGCCCTTGCACTTGGGGAACTTAGTGGAGAGTCAATGTGGCCCCTGTCACTTGGGCCTTAGTGGAGAGTCAATGTGGCCCTGGCACTTGGGACTTAGGAGGAGTCAATGTGGCCCCTTGGCACCTTGGGATTAGTGGAGGAGTCAATGTGGCCCCCTGGCACTTGGAACTTAGTGGAGGAATCACTTTGGCCCTCTTGGCGCTTGGGACTTAGTGGAAGAATCACTTTGGCCCTCTTGGCGCTTGGGACTGCTTAGTGGAGGAGTCAATGTGGCCTACCTTGCAAGACTTGGGACTTAGTAAGAAGATCCTTGTGGCCTCCTTGGCACTTGGGACCGTTAGTGGAGGAGTCAATTGTGGCCCCGCTGGCACTTGGGAACTTAGTGGAGAGTCAAATTTGTGGCCCCCTTGCACTGGGACTTAGTGGGGAGTCAATGGGCCCCTTGGCACTTTGGGACTTAGTGGAGAGTAATGTGGCCTCTTGGCATTGGGACTTGTGGAGGAGCAATGTGGCCCCTTGCACTTGGGACTTAGTGGAGAGTCAATTTGGCCCCCCTTGGCACTTGGGACTTAAGTGGAGGAGTTCAATGTGGCCCCTTAAGGCACTTGGGACTTGTGGAGGATTTCAATGTGGCCCCCTTGGCAATTGGGACTTGTGGAGGAGTCAATGTGGCCCCTTGGTGCTTGGGACTTAGTGGAAGAATCACTTTGGCCCCTAGAATAATCTTGGCACTTGGGACTTGGTGGAAGAATCACTTTGGCCCCCCCTTGGCACTTGGGATTAGTGAGGAGTCTGTGGCGCCTTGGCAACTTGGGACTTAGTGAGGAGTCAATGGTGGCCCCCTTGGCACTGTTGGGGGAAAAAAAAAAAACTTTAGTGGAGGAGTAATGAGGGCCCCCTTGGCATTGGACTTTGAGTGGAGGAGTCAATGTGGCCCCCTTGCATTTTGGGACTTAGTGGAGGAGTCAATGTGGCCCCCTTGGGCAGCTTAGTGGGACGGAGTCAGGGGTGCCTCTCTTGAATTTAAACTTTGGTATGATGGCCTACCTAGGTCTTTGCACTTGGGACTTAGTGGAGGGGTCAATGTGGCCTGCCCTTGCACTTGGGGACTTAGTGGATGAGTCAATGTGGCCCCCTTGGCACTTGGGACTTAGTGGAGGAGTTAAGTGTCCCCTTGGGGACTTAGTGGAGGAGTCAATGTGGTCTTGGCACTTGGGACTTAGTGGAGGAGTCCAATGTGGTCCGCTTGGCACTTAGTGGAGAGTCAATGTGGCCGCCCATTGGGCAACTTGGGACTCTAGTGGAGGAGTCAAAGTGCTCCCTTGGCGACTTGGGTACTTAGTGGAGGAGTAATTGGCCCCCTTTGGCCCTTGGGACTTAGTTGAGGAGTCAATGTGGCCCCCTTGGCACTTGGTGATGTAGTGGAGGAGTAATGTGGCCTTCCCTGGCACTTGGGCTTAGTGGAGGAGTATGTGGCTCCATTGGCACTGTGGGAATTAGTGGAGGAGTCAAATGTGCCCCACTTGGCATTGGACTTAGTGGGGAGGAGTCATGTGGACCCCTTGGCCTTGGACTTAGTGGAGAAGTCAATGTGGCCCCCTTGGAACTTGGGAACTTAGTGGAGGAGTCAATGTGCCCCCTTGGCACTGGACTTAGTGAGGAGTCAATGGGGCCCCCTTGGTACTTGGGAACTTAGTGGTAGGAGTCAATGTGGCCCCCTTGGCACTTGGGGACTTAGTGGAGGAGTCAATGTGGCCCCCTTGGCACTTTGTGACATAGTGGAGGAGTCAAGAAGTGGCCCCTTGGCACTGACTTAGTGGAGGAGTCAATGTGGCCCCCTTGGCACTTGGGACTTAGTGGAGGAGTCAATGTGGCCCCCTTGGCACTTGGGACTTAGTGGAGGAGTCAATGTGGCCCCCCTTGGCAGTTGGGACTTGTGGAAGGATCAAGTGGCCCCCTTGGCACTGGAACTTAGTGGAGAGTCAATGTGGCCCCCTTGGCACTTTGGGACTTAGTGGAGGAGTCCAATGTGGCCCCTTGGCACTTGGAGACTTAGTGGAGGAGTCAATGTGGCCCTTGGCACTTGGAACTTAGTGGAGGTCAATGTGGCCCCCTTGGCACTTGGGACTTTAAGTGGAGGAGTCAATTGTGGCCCCCTTGTGCATTGGTGGGGACTTAGTTAGGATTCAATGTGGCCCCCTTGGCACTTGGGACTTAGTGGAGGAGTCAATGTGGCCCCCTTGGCACTTGGGACTTAGTGGAGGAGTCAATGTGGCCCCCTGGCACCTGGGGCCTACGGGGGGAGGCCGAATGTGGCCCCCCTTGCGCACTTGACTTGATGTGAGGAGTCAATGTGGCCCCCTTGTGCACTTGGACTTAGTTGGAGGAGTCAATGTGCCCCCTTGGCGCACTTGGATTAAGTTGGAGGAGTCGTTTAATTGTGGCCCCCTTGGCACTTGGGACTTAGTGGAGGAGTCAATGTGGCCCCCCTTGGCCCTTGGGACTTAGTGGAGGAGTCAATTGGGCCCCCTTGGCACTTGGGACTTAGTGCAGGAGTCAGTAGGTCTTTGCACTTGGGACTTAGTGGAGAAGTCAATGTGGCCCCTTGGCACTTGGGACTTAGTGGTAGGAGTCAGATTGTGGCCCCCTTGGCACTTGCGACCTTAGTGAGGAGTCAATGTGGCCCCCTTGGCACTTTGGGACTGACCTACCTAGGTCTTGGCCCCTTGGGACCTAGTGGAGGAGTCAATGTGGCCCCCTTGGCACTTGGGACTTAGTGGAGGAGTCAATGTGGCCCCCTTGGCACTTGGGACTTAGTGGAGGAGTCAATGTGGCCCCCTTGGCACTTGGGACTTAGTGGAGGAGTCAATGTGGCCCCCTTGGCACTTGGGACTTAGTGGAGGAGTCAATGTGGCCCCCTTGGCACTTGGGACTTAGTGGAGGAGTCAATGTGGCCCCCTTGGCACTTGGGACTTAGTGGAGGAGGTACCTAGGTCTTTGCACTTGGGACTTAGTGGAGGAGGTTCAAGTGTGGCCCCCCTGGCATTGGGACTAGTGGAGGAGCCAATGTGGCGCCCCTTGGCACTTGGGACTTAGTGGAGGAGTCAATGTGGTCCCCTTGGGACTTAGTGGAGGAGTCAATGTGGCCCCCCTTGGCACTTGGGACTTAGTGGAGGAGTCAATGTGGCCCCCCTTGGCACTTGGGACTTAGTGGAGGAGTCAATGTGGCCCCCTTGGGACTTAGTGGAGGAGTCAATGTGGCCCCCTTGGCACTTGGGACTTAGGTGGAGGAGATCAATGGGCCCCCTTGGCACTGGGACTTAGTGGAGGATCAATGTGGCCCCTTGGCACTTAGGACTTAGTGGAGGAGTAATGTGGCCCCCTTGGCACTTGGGACTTAGTGGAGGAGTCAATGTGGCCCCCTTGGCACTTGGGACTTAGTGGAGGAGTCAATGTGGCCCCCTTGGCACTTGGGACTTAGTGGAGAAGTCAATGTGGCCCTTAGGCTAAAAAGATACAAATATTTAATTTAATATGTAAAGTTAGGACTCAGGGGGGTTCACAAGCACATAAAAAAAAAGGTTGACAGCCCCTGCTCTACAAGACAAAAAAAAGGTTGACAGCCTCTGCTCTACAAGACAAAAAAAAGGTTGGCAGCCCCTGCTCTACACAACTCTGTTATAAAGTAAAAAGTGCGAACCAAAAAAAGGTCAAAATATATTCTATGGTTTTATCAATTTGTATAGTTTTTTTATTCTATAAAAATTATTAAACACGCATATTAAATTATTTATCATTAACAATAATCTTAACAGTTCAATTTAATACATTTTTTTAAAAGAAAATTTGTAAAAATTAGTCAACAAGGGTGAATCACCGCAATTTTTTTTTTTTTAATATTTATAAAAAAATTTTGGTATATGTACCGGTTGAGTATCGGTTATTTTTTACCGATACCAAGTACGGATACTATAAAAAAAAATATTTCGATGCCGATATTTTGACTCCCAGTGTAATAATAATAATAATAATAATAATAATAATAATAATAATAATAATAATAATAATAATAATAATAATAATAATAATAATAATAATAATAATAATAAAAATAATAATAATGGGGAACAAAATATGTTGACTTGCATATAAAATTTGTTTATGTATTTTTTTGCGCTGAATGCAAAAATTATATACTAACCTTATGCGTTTTGGCTTTTGGGGGGGGGGGGCGAGGCTTAAAAGGTTGAGAAACGCTGCATAAAAGAAACAAGTATCGAATCATATACAAAAAAAAATTTATTCCCCAGTGATTATATATCGATAGACGTCTTTTTCGTCTCGAATGATCTTCAAGTATGGGGTTACAAAAAGAAGTTGAAAGGGGGGATGGGGTAAGGGGGGGGGGAACTGGTTTCAAATCGAAATTCCCACAATGCCACTGGCGTCCAGTAGCTCAGTGGTAGAGCACTCGCCAAACAAAGCGAAGGTCCAAAGGTTCGCAACTGGTCGGGTGGGAGAATATGAGCTATTCTCTCTCCTTGGGCTTGGCTTCGTCCTACTCGGACGTTAATTGAGTACACCCCCCCCCCTCCTAGATTAGGGCTCTGCTCGTGAGCGGTGGTGTAAATTTCCAAGACTTTTTCCCCCTCCCCCCACCATGGTGGACTATACAATTTTCTCAAAACTAGATCTTACCCAGGAAAAAATTCCTATAAGATCCCATCCATTCCTATCTTAATTAAGATAGGAATGGATGGGATCCTATAGGAATTTTTTCCTGGATAATAAGATGTAGTTAGTGATCGTCAGATGTCACCCATGAAAGTTGCTAAATTAAATGTAGATTTAATGCTTTGATAGGGGACTAGCCCAAATGGTCGAGACGCCATAAAAAAATTCCCGTACACCTCGCCGCAGAGGTTAGGTTAAGTTAAGTTAAGTTGTTAAGTTAAGTTAGGTAAGGTTAAAGTTAAAGTTAGGTTAGGTTGTTAGGTTAAGTTAAGTTGGGTTGGATTCATTAGAGAAACTGAATAACCAGATTTTTTTTTAGCAAATGTCGACCCTTTATGTATTCCAAAACTGTCATCATCACCTTTGTTTCTGACCTCTTCGCTTTGAATTCGATATTACCTCGAAGATTCGGTTTATCACTTTGTATCGAATTGATAAATTAGAGTTCAATCCCCCGTAACAATACATAACAATATGTAACAATACGTTGAATAAAACCTTCCTCAGTAGAGTCAATTATAGTCAAAAGATTCATGGAAAGATCTGTTTTGCAAATTAAATCTCCTATCTCCGCGCCATGCCTTTAGCAACCATCCCGTCGAACGATTGATGAGACTCACACCTAGAGACTCACACTCGAATTCTTATATGATGAACCAAATGAAATCTCAACCTCTTTGGCTTTAAAATCAAATATTAACTCTAGGGTCTTTTTTTTACCATCAATCTCAGGTAGCCGGACCGAGACACGAACACTCGTTCTCCTGAGGGGCAAAACTATCATCCTTATTAAGAGAGGGAAAAGACTCCCTTTAATCCACTGAACCACCGTGATTCTCTCTCTCTCTCTCTCTCTCTCTCTCTCTCTCTCTCTCTCTCTCTCTCTCTCTCTTCCCCTCTCTCTTCTCTCTCCTCTCTCTCTTTCTCTCTTTCACTCTCTTCTCTCTCTCTCTCTCTCTCTCTCTCTCTCTCTCTCTTCTCTCTTTCCTCTCTCTCTCCTCTCTCTCCTCTCTCTCTCTCCCTCTCTCTCTCTCTTCTCTCTCGTCTCTCTCTCTCTCCTCTCTCTCTCTCTCTCTCTCTCTCTCTCTCTCTCTCTCTCTCTCTCTCTCTCTCTCTCTCTCTCTCTCTCTCTCTCTCTCTCTCTCTCTTCTCTCTCTCTCTCTCTCTCATCTATAGCCTTGGATGGTCGTCAGCCACTATCGTCATCAATCAGACTTTCCTTACCTTTCCATGAAAAAGCTTCATCCATCTCAAGGCCAATATTTATCACGTGATGTAGAGTCCTCATAAACACACTGAATATTTTTAGCAAATGACACCATCCAAGAAGAAGTCAGAAATTTTAAAAAAATATAATCGCTCTTAATCTCAAAACGCTGCTTCCTCATGGAAAAACCCAAGCCCTTATTTTACGTAACCTTATTGACACAAAGATACGTGACTGACTGATCGGAAAGAGAAGCAAACTTCCTCTTGCCTAAATATTATGTTTCAGGACTTTTCATCATTCAAATAACCACCACACAGGCTTCAATAGGAACATTCAGCACAACATTTTTCACGCACTATCGCTTTATATATATATATATATATATATATATATATATATATATATATATATATATATATATATATATATATATATATATATATATATATATATATAAGGTGAAATTTGATTAAGGAATCTTTGTAAGACAAAAGCATGCATTGTCATTAGAAGGTATGCAGCTGTAAGAGGCTAATTTGCCGGTCTCATGCATACACCTTCAAATCTCTGGTGAAGCCTCCATACTTGTATACCGTATCTATTATTTAAAACTAAAGTATTTCGCGCCTCTTTCTCCCCAAAGAAAGAAGACGCCAAAACAAAGAGGGAAGCTTGGTGGCAGTGCCCAATACGGGACACCGCCAGGTTAACTCGAGACGAGTCTTTGGATATCCCTCCTACGATGAGGAGGTATCACGTCCGACCTCCTGTTAACGGGTCATTTAGATTAGGAATTCTTGCCACTTTTATTTGTTAGTTTTATGTGTGTGTTATCATATTTTCTAACGACATTTTGTGCATAGAATTACCTCATTTACTTAATTGATCAAATCCATATCTGTCAATTGTCCGTATCACTATTGTCAAATAAAGCACTACGAGGAAAGTAACTTAATTAATCCCCCCCCGATTGATGAATGCAAGTTCATTAATCATTTGATAGCTGAAGTGATTTCAGCCTATATATCAGTGGTGACGCCCAGAAGTGACAATTAGGGGTGTGGTGCCCCCTAAAGTGACTAATTAGAGCCCCCTAATCTGAAATTAGAAGCAGTGAAAAGTGCCGAAAAAAAAACAAAAATGAAAAAAAAAAAAAAAAAAAATCGGTTACTTTCTCGTTTAATTGCTTAAAATAGTGATATTTGACAAATTAAATAAATTATTTGAGTCAAAATTAAAAATAACGTGAAGAAATTAAGTTTCTTATTAACCTCATTTGAAAATAAGAAAGAAAGTCGTTATTAAAACAATTCCGGTTAGTAACAGAAAAACCGTTGCTACTTCAAAAGTTTGAGAGTTCAAATTCAAGCTCTTGATATTAGGCTTAATCCCTAAACGCCTAAGAGTGACTCAAAGACTACAGAAACATGACTTCAAACAAAAAGTTGAGCTTTCGAACCAAAGCAAAGCGGTCGCCAAAAGTAAATAAAAAGGAGGGAAAGTCTCCAAACCCCCAACTCCCTCAACTTCTTGGAGAAAACGGGAGACCATCTGGTCTTCCCATTGGAGGCAACCAACCTCCCAACAAAAAGACCTACGTACCAACTCAACAGACGAAAGGAAAATTTGTGTGTCCCATCAAACTCCCAGACTTCACCGAAAATGATGTTCAAATTTGGATAAAAGCGGTGAAATTTTTAGACTTTATGAAATTAAAAGTGAGCCAAGGAAAAATTAAAGATAATGCGCCACATGCTCCACTTCATATAAAACAAATATCCAAACAAAACATCTCCAAAATAAACACCTATAAAAATTGTGAAAACAATCAAAAGAAGAACCTACTCCCTATCAAAAGAACAAAATATACGTGACGTCATCCAAGTAAAATTGCGTGCCAACGAACTCCCAAGTGAAAACCATCTGATCTCCCCATTGGAGGCAACCAACCTCCCAACAAAAAGACCTACATACCAACTCTTGTTAAAGAATACTTCGTCTCTGCGTTGCCTTCATTCGTACATCAAAATATACACAAGATTACGCAGAGTGTAAACATATGCACCCTCATCCAACTGTCGGATGAGCTTTTCGAAAGTACAGCTTAAGAAAGAAAGATCGAGCATATGGCAACAACATCCCGCCAGCGCACGAAATTTAGGTCCCGGTGTAAAAGAGAAACAAAGCGACCTCTCACCCAAGAATCTCCAACCCCCATTCCCCCATCCAAGTAGTGGTAAATTACTTTAAAAATTCAACGCAGAACATCGGTGTAAGATAAATATATCAATGTAAAATTTAAAAACACTTTAACTCAGAAAATCAGAAAATAGTAATCAATAGTTGCTACCACCAAGACCACCATTACTATAACCAAATAAGAAAAATAAAAACAATGACAAAAATAGTGGCAAAACTACTACTACTAAAACCACTACTACTACTACTACTACTACTACTACTACTACTACTACTACTACTACTAATAATAATAATAAAAATAAAAATAATAAAAATAAAAACGATAGTGGTAAATATGCAGACATTGGAAATGAACAATAAAGTGAAAAATTGTGATACTGTGAAAAGACAAACGTAAAATCTCTGTAAATGGCATAGCATGCGCCATCTTGTGTTAAAAATAACAACTAAAATTCCAATAAAAATTCAAGTTAAAAAAAAAAACATTACAAATAATACAAATGTTATAATAAAGCCAAAAAACGGCAAAATGTACATTATAAGGTTTTCCAAAAATTTGAATTGAGCGGTTTTTACTCTTATATTTCTAATATCTCTTGTTGTATGTCAATTATACATTTATTTATATATGATAGTTATTATAGCCTAGTCCTGAAAAAATTTTTATAGCCAAAATTTCAACGGCCAGCAGACGCAAACCGTTGAGTTGCCATCACCGCTATATAAATAAATATGAAACTTACAACGTAGCAGTAGTTCTTACAAGTCAAAATTTAAATGCTTAAAAATTTTAATGAAAAGTTTCTTCATAGTGTAGTTAATAAAATTCAATTACTGCTTCTTAAAAGTTGTTGATAAAATATATAATAACAAGAATATCAAAATAATGTCTTAAAAAGTTGGTTTTTTTATATCGTGGCGAGGTGCTCGGAAAACTTTCAAAGAAGCCACTCAGCTGCTGCGACTGACGAGTTGAAGTAGCAGAGGTGGCTTATGAGAAGGTTAGGCCAGAGATATCTACGCTAATGATGTATAAAGCCAACAGACTATTTTCAAAAAAAAAAAAAAAAAAAAAAAAAAAAAAAAAAAAAAAGAGAGAGAGAGAGAAATTTATGGAAGCAAAGGTATGAGGAAGCTCTGATTCATGATAAGGAGAAGCCGAATTACCACGTTTCCAAGAATTTCAAAATCTTTTTTTTTATCTTACAACAACATAGAAAAATTAAATATCATCTTTTCCATCAATAATTAGTCATCCAAAAATAACTATTATATTATTGAATAATTACGATCTTATTAAAAATTAAAAATTTTCTTCGGTGAGCGGTATATTTAAATGAAAATATGTAGTCTATTTTACTGACTTTTCAAAATTTAAAAGGTCGGGAAAGAGACCTTTTGGTACAAATCCACGAACGAATAGAAAACGGAATTGGAATGGCCTACTAATGTTTCTAAAAATATATTGACTTTTATATAGAGGAAAATAAACTTTTAAATCATTTCATAAATCAATCACATATAAAAAGATATTCTATATTTTAGAGAAAATTATATCTTTTTTTATATCAAAGATGATTAAAATTTTATTAAAGAAACCCTTGTCAAAGCTACGTAGCCCTCTAACGGGACCTGCTATAACTATATAAATGTTCATATAAAAGCTAGCGGCGCGCATATAGCGTAGGAACAAATGCAAATTCTAAACTGTATAACGAAAGGCTCCTCTTAAAATTTATAAATGTATAATTCAGATTATGCCGCATGATAATATTAAGACTCATTTTCTTTCCTTTTTTCAAACATCTTACTCTTGTAGACTAAATCTTTCTTTTAATATTAAAATGATCAATGAAAAGATTAAGAGTATAAGCATCTACAGAAAAAAAAGAAAAAAAAAAGAGAAAAAAAAAGAAATGCCCACAAGAGAGCAACAACACTCTCTCTATTTACAAGGACCATCGTTCCT
>JABUQX010091354.1:7500-17721 GCA_015478945.1 Trachelipus rathkii | reverse complement strand
ATTTTATAAATAAATAATAAATACTTAACTGCACAAAAATCAAAAATCACTTTGAAAACACCTCAAAAAAAAAAAAAAAAAAAAACACGCTGCAATTTGTATAAATCCCTAAAAGAAAAAGATATAAACAGATTAAGTCATAAGTCATACAGTCTAAAACATATCCATATACCAATCACCTTCAATCGGAAGGATGAACTTGGAACAACTTCTACGAACAGAATAGGAAGAATAGTAGGTAATAGTGAACTAGAAATAGAAAGAAACAGGATAGAAATAGATTTATGGAATGCCATTCCTCGCCCATCCTTTTAATTCACTTATCAAATACATCTCTTATTCCACAATTATACAGTAAGGAAAAAATATCATCAAAAATATGGTAATGGTCCATGGATCATTCTTCATATGTTTGGAAATTTTAAAATTTTCATGATTTTTTTGGAATTTCCCTGACTTTCAGCATATTTTAAAACGTTTCCCTGACTTTCCCTGACCAATTTTTTTTCCTGACTTTCCCTGACTTTCCAGAAAGTGTGAACCCTGGGATGTATAATGGAGAGTGTGTTGGGAACCGACCGGCTGGGAGACCGAAGAGAAAGTGGATTGAGTCGGTGAACGAATGTCTGAAGGAGAGAAATGTGAGTTTGGCAGAGGCGAGAATAAAGGTGCATGATAGGAGAGAATGGCGGGGGTTTGTATGGGGGTATGGTTGTGGCCCACCTGGGCCAAGGGATGAACCCTTACAACTGACGATTTACCAAGTGAGGGGTCCGTCGCGGTCCCATGAAGCTCTAGGGTGGATTTTCTGTCTGTGACGAGTTCTCACTAATTAATGGTACAGAGGGGGCGGTAAGGCTGGGCTTTCTTTTCGACTTTTGTCCTATATATACTTCTACTGCTTTTCTTTTCCGATCATGACACGCACCTTACCCCCAATCTTGGGGCAAAGAGGAAGATGACAAGAAAGAAAGAAATATAATATATATATATATTATATATAATATAATATATATATATAATTATATAATATATATATGTATATAATTTATATATATATATATATATATATATATATATATATATATATTCTTTTTTTCTTTTTTTCTTCACTTTCCTCTTTCCCAAGATTGGGGGTAAGGTGCTGTTCAAGCATCGGAAAAAAGCAGTAGGAGAACATGACAAACGTCGAAAGAAAGCCCAGCTTACCGCCCCCCCTGTACCATTAATTAGTGAGAGCTCGTCCAGACAGAAAATCCACCCTAGTGCATCATGGGGACCGCGACGGACCTCACTATGGTATTTTTTTAATGTTAGGGTTATTATGTGTCGAAGGTGGCCCACAATATTGCCCCCATACATAACCCGCCATTCTCTCCTATCACGCACCTTTATTCTCGCCTCTGCCAATACTCGCATTTCTCTCCTTCAGACATTCCGTTCACCGACTCAATCCACTTCTTCTCGGTCTCCCAGCCAGTCAGGTTCCCCAACAAACTCACCACTATCATCCGCTTAACCAACAGACTTCTTCATCCTCTTTCACATGACCAAACGCATCTAACATACTTTCATTTATCTTGCATTTACCCCTTTCTTCACACCACACGACTCTCTAATACGTTCAGTTCATTCCTCACTTTTTTAATTCTTTTCACACCTAGCATGCCCCTAGATTGTCCATCTGGAACAACTATTGAACTTTAGATTATATTCTTATTCCAGACCATAGTCTCACTCATACAATAAACTCAGGTAACAACATACCCTCAATGTAAGACCCTAGCGCACTCAAGTTAGTCCCTTTACATTCACCGATTTAATTGCACCAGCCACCTTCTGCCATTCACAACTTTCCTACTAATCTCTGCATCATCCGTTCCCTTCTCATCCACACATACCCTAAATATTTAAACTCAGACACTTTGTTCCATGCTCAATATCTAACATAACTTCACACTGAGTATGTCCTCACTCACAAACATAACCTTACTCTATCTACGTTTACTTTCAGACCCCTCCTTTTAACATACCCTGCCAAATCTCTCCACCAATCCCCTCAAACCTCTTCAGATCCGCCACACAGAACCAAATCATCCGCATACAATAGGTAGGGCACCCTCCACTACTCTCCATTCTCCATCATTCCTAACACTTCCCCTGCCACCCAACCTCGAATTCTTTCATAACCATCCATATACACATTGAATACCAAAAGAAGACATAACACAACCCTGTTTCACTCCGCTATTAATCCTAACCAATCACCATTGACAGCATTTATTCTTACACACGCTTCAACTTCGTCATACATACTTTTGATTCCTTCAGAAGCCTACCACCAACACATATATCACTAATACCTGCCATAAAGCTTCCCTATTAACCTATCATACGCCTGTTGTATCCATAAAACTAAATATAATTTTATTCTTCTCTCCTCAATTTTCTCATCAATTTGTTTCAATGTAAAGATTTGATCCACACATCCTGCTACCACTCCTAAACGCACCTTTGTTCTTCACCAATCAGTCCCTCATCACTCGACGCACTCTTTTCGACCAAAATACCAGCAAACCTCCCCCTACAACATCAATAAACTTATTCCTATAATTTCCTACAGTTCCCTTTTCTCCTCCTTCACAAGGGTACTATACCCGCTCATCCTCCAATCCCTTGGACTATACCTCCAATAAACGCTTAATTACACAACTTCCAAATCCAATCTCACCATCCCGCCTCCGCTCTTGATCATTCACTAGTAATTTCATCTATACCTGCAGATTTTTACCGTTCTTCAACTTTCTCACGCCTACCCTTACCTCCTTCTTACTAATAACCTCATCCCCAAAATACCTATTCCTTCTTGCACCATCAAAACACACACATTCACTAACACCTCATCATTACTGTTACTATTTGTGGCAGTATTCGAAGTGTTCTTTCCCCACTCCCCTCACATCCATTTCATCATTTTTGTTACAAAAGCACCATCCTATTCATTATTCTAAGCAGATTCCCCCTTATTCTCATTCCCTTTCAACCTTTCGCGCTTCCTTCCAGAAGACCTTCCTATTCCCTTGTAAGTCCTCATTCATCCTCCTTCCAACTGTTCATTTCCCTCTTGTTTTCTCCTACGTAATACCCCTTTTAGTATTTCTTTTTCCGCCTTATATAATTCAAGCATCTTTCTTTGAGTCTTCAATCATTTCTTTTAATAAATTCACCACGCTTCTTTTTTCCTTAAACCGCTTTCATCACTCTTCATTCACCATTCACTGTAACATTCTTCCTTCTACTTTAGCACATCCACATACTTCCTTGCACTACTAACAATGCTTCCTTCATATATATATATATATATTATATATATATATATATATATAAATATATATATATATATAATATATATATATATATATATATATATATATTTATATATATATATAATATAATATATATATATATATAATATTATATATATATATATATATATATATATATAATATATATATATATTATATATATAATATTATATATATATATATATATATATATATATATATTATATATATATAATATATATAATATATATATATATATATATATATATATATATATTATTAATATCACCACCTTTTTCTCCAGGCTGAGGGTAAGGTGCGTCACATGCACTGGAAACAGAAAAGTGGTAGAAGAATATGATGCAAGTCAAAAAGAAAGCCCAGCCTTATCGTCCAATTTATACCCTTAAGTGAGAGCTCGTCGTAATCAAAAAAACCACCCTAGGGCTTCACGGGACTGCAACGGACCCTCTCTATAGCATCTCGTCAATGTAGGATTCATCAATTGGTCCAGGTGGAGCACAACCATATCCCCTCACAAAACCCCGCCATTCACTCCTATTATGCACCTTTCTCCCCGCCTCTGCCAAACTCATATTCCTCTCCTTCAGGCATTAATTTACTTACTCAACCCACTTTTTCTTTGGTCTCTCAACTGGTTAATTCCCCGAAGCACACTCATCATTATATATCCGCTTAACCAACTGACTATCATCCATCCTTTCCACATGCCCAAACCATCTCAATGTATTTTTATTTATTCTCTCATTACTCCTTTCTTTACACCACAACTCCCTAATGCTTTCATTCCTCATTTTATAAATTTTCTCACACCTAACACGACTCTAAGATTGTCCATCCGAACACATTGTACTTTAAATCTATAGTTCTTATTCCAGACCATAGTCTCACTACTATACATTAACACAGGTAACAACATACCCTCATGTAAAACCCTAGCGAACTCAAAACTTAGCCCCTTTATATCCTTATATCCACCAAGGATTTAATTCCACCAGCCACCTTCATGCCATTCACAACTTTCCTAGTACACTCTGCATCATCCATTCCCTTATCATCCAACATATATCCTAAATATTTAAACTCAGACACTTGTTCTGGTGCTCACCATCCAGCATAACTTCACACCGAGGACTGGCCTCGCTCACAACCATAACCTTACTCTTATTTACGTTGACTTTCAAACCCCTCCTTTTAAACACCCTTCCAAATCACTCTACCAATCCTCTAAAACTCTCTTCTGATTCCAAATCATCCGCGCATAATAGGTAGGGCACCTTCCACTCTCTTCCAATCTCCATCATTCTAACACCATCCCCTGCCACCTCCACCTCTAATTCTTTCATAACCCCATCCATATACAAATTGAATAACCAAGGAGACATAACACATCCCTGCCTCACTCCGCTATTAATATTAAACCAATCACTTTCGACTCCATTTATTCTTAAACACGCTTCACTATCGTCATACAAACTTTCGATTCCATTCAGAAGCCTACAAGCAACACCATATATCACTAACACTTGAAATGGAGCTTCCCTATTAATCCAATCATACGCCTGTGGCAAATCCATAAAACCTAAATACAATTTCTTCTTCTTCTTTCTCATTTCCTTAATCATTTATTTCAATGCAAAGATTTGATTCACACATCCTCTACCACTTCTAAACGCACCTTGTTCTTCACCAATCAGTCCTTCAGTCACTCGACGCACTCTTTCGACCAAATACCAGCATATATCTTCCCTACAACACTCAATAAACTAATTCCCTATAATTCCTACAGTTACCCTTATCTCCTTACCCTTATAAAAGGGTACTATTACTGCTACCTCCAATCCTGGTTCCCGAACTATACCCTTCATAAAACGCTTTTTGACAACTTTCCAAATCAATCAATCACCATCTCGACTCCATTCTTGATCATATCACCAGTAATTTCATCTACATCTGTAGATTTACCATTCTTCAACTTTCTCTCTCTACCCATAACCTCCTTGCTAATGACCTCATTCCCAAAATACCTATTCCTTCTTACACCATCAAACCCACACACATTCACTATCACCTCTTCATTACTGTTAATATTATACAGATTCTCGAAGTCTTCTTTCCCCACTTCCCCCACATGCCATTTCATCAGTTCAAAAGCAACATCCCTATTCATTATTCTAAGCAGGTTCTCTTAATTCTCATTCTTAACCTTTCGCGCTTCCTTTCTAGAAGAGCTTCCTATTCCCTCTAAGTTGCCATTCATCCTCCTCCAAACTGTTTCATTTTACCTCTTTTTTCCTCCTACGTATGCACCTTTTAGTATTCCTTTTTTCCTCCTCATATACTTCCAAACACCTTTCTTTTGAAACTTCATCATTAGGCTTTAGTACATTTAACCACGCTTCTTTTTTACTTTTAACCATTTGCATTACCTCTTCATTCCACCACTCACTGTTAACATTCTTACTTCCTACTTTAGCATATATATATATATATATATATTATATATATATATATATATATATATATATATATATATATATATATATATATTATATATATATATATATATATATATATATAATTAGAGATGGGGGTGGCAGGAAATGGTGTTAGAATGATGGAGAATGGAGGTGAGTGGAGGGTGCCCTACCTATTATATGCAGATGATTTGGTTTTGTGTGGCGAATCTGAAGAAGAATTTTGAGAGGATTCGTAGAGAAGATTTGGCAGGGTTGTGTAAAGGCGGGGTTTGAAAGTAACGTAGATAAGAGAAGGCTATGTTGTGAGTGAGGACAGTCCTCGTGTGAAGTTATGTTAGATGGTGAGCAGCTGGAAAGTGTCTGAGTTTAAATATTAGGGTATATGTTGATGAGAAAGGGAACGGACGATGCAGAGTGTAGTAGGAAAGTTGTGATGGCGGGAAGGTGGTTGGTGCAATTAAATCGTTGATGATGTAAAGGGACTAAGTTCTTGAAGTGCACTAGGATCTTACACGAGGGTAGTTGTTACCTGTGTTATTGTATAGTAGTGAGACTATGGTCTGGAATAAGAAGTATAGATCTAAAGTTCAATGTGTTCAGATGGACAATCTTAGGGCGTGCTAGGTGTGAGAGAATTGATAAAATGAAGATAATAAACGTATTAGAGAGTTGTGTGGTGTGAAGAAAGGGTAAATGAGAGAATAATGAAGTAATGTTGATGGTTTGGTCTGTGGAAAGGATGAATGATAGTCGGTTGTTTAAGCGGATGTATGGTGGTGAATGTGTGGGAACCGAGCGGCTGGGAGACCGAAGAAAAAGTGGAATTGAGTCAGTAACGAAATGTCTGAGGAGAGAAATGTGAGTTTGCACGAGGCGAGAATAAAGGTGGCATAATAGAGAGAATAGCGCGGGTTTTGCGAGGGGGTAGGTTGTGGCCCACCTGGCCCAAGGAATGAACCCTACACTGACGATTTTACCATAGTGAGGGTCGTCGCGGTCCCGTGAAGCTATCTAGGGTGGATTTTTTCTGACTGCGACGAGTTCCTAACTAATTGATGGTACAGAGGGGGCGGTAAGGCTGGGCTTTTCTTTTCGACTTTTGTCATATTTTTTCTACTTCTTTTTTCCAATGCATGTTACGCACCTTACCCCAAATCTTGGGGAGACAAAAGGTAGTATGAAGAAGAAATATGAAGATATATATATATATATAGTATATAAATATATAATATATATATAATTATATTATATATAATATATATATATATATATATATAATATATATATATATATATATATATATATATATATCTAACCTGAAAGCCGCTTATAGCATTTTGATAGTCTCCTAAGGTGGGTGGAATTGAAGCAGTATCTTCGTCTTCTGATTTATATGAAAAAACAATGTTTTCAATTTGGTCGGGACTTTTCTTTCTGTGAACAACATATTTAAGTTTTAATGTTTCAATGTTTTTTGGCAAGAGGCGCTCATATAATGCATAAAATTTCCAATGAAAATCGAGTAAACAATTTATATTTATTTTTTACTTATAGAGAATAGATAAAAAATTATATATTACTCCTATTTACAAAAGAAATGCAATACCCTGCAATCAAATTTGTATTTGTAAATACCTCTTGATGTATTTTCACCATGCTGGGATTCAATCCTGGACCCTAGCAGATGAGCGTGCAAGTGTTTGACCACTACGCCACGACGAGACAAAAAAAGAACACGAGAATACTTCTTCTGTCCAAGCAGAGCACTACTACGTATTCCTCCCGCTCGCACTCGGGCGCAGGGCCAAACAGGGTACCGCTCATGGTGAATAATAATACCAAGACCGGGAGTCATTATGCACAAGAGAGATACAATACCCTGATCGAATCCCAGAATGATGAAAATACATCAGGTGGTATTTACAAATAAAAATTTGATTGCAGGGTATTGCATTTCTCTTGTACATAATGACCCCCGGTCTTGGTATTATTATTCACCATGCGCGGTACCCTGTTTGGCCCTACGCCAGAGTGCGAGCGGGAGGAATACGTAGTAATGCTCTGCTTGGACAGTAGAAGTATTCTAGGGTTTTTTTTTGTCTCGTCGTGGAGTAGTGGTCAAACACTTGCACGCTCATCTGCTTGGATCCAGGATCGAATCCCAGCATGGTGTGAAGAAAGGGGTAAATGAGAGAATAAATGAAAGTATGTTGAGATGGTTTGGTCATGTGGAGAGGATGAATGATGGTCGGTTGGTTAAGCGGATGTATAGTGGAGAGTGTGTTAGGAACCGACCGGCTGGGAGACCTAAGAGAAAATGGATTGAGTTGGTGAGCGAATGTCTGAAGGAGAGAAATGTGAGTTTGGTAGAGGCGAGAAGAAAAGTGTATAACAGGAGTGAATGGCGGGGGATTGTGAGGGGGTATGGTTGTGGCCCACCTGGGCCAAGGGATGAACCCTTACACTGACGATCTATCATAGTGAGGGTCCATCGCTGTCCCACGAAGCTTTAGGGTGGATTTTCTGACTGCGATGAGTTCTCACTAATTAATGGTACTGGAGGGGGCGGTAAGGCTATTGGGTTCTTTTCTTTTCGACTTAATGGTCATGTTCTTCTAACTGCTTTTCTTTTCCGATGCCCGTCACGCACCTTACTCCCATTCTTGGAAATAGAAGGAGATAAGAAGAAAGAACATATCATATATATATTATATATATATATATATATATATATATATATATATATATATATATATAATACATATATACTGATATATATATATATATATATATATATATATATATATATATATATATATATATATGAAATTTTTAACAGATTTCTTTATCAAAATAACTTTCACAAATTAACAATGCAACAAGACATGCTAAAAATCGGACAGAATTGATTAGATACGAACCTGAAAAATTGATATATAAAAGTATAATAGATAAATGGAGTTTAAGGAGAGAGAAATAGATCCAAGTGGTAAAATCGACGATAACAAAGTCCAACGTCATATGAGCATGATATAGGCCACTTCGATGCTTTGAACACTATTCCAGAAGAGCCAAAAACGACAAATATACATAGAAAGCTCTTTTCATTGGCATCCAAAGCAGAAACAAGAATTTTCTCCTTAGGTAGTCTAACCGCAAAATCAAAATAAACCAATATACCTATAAAATAATATATATATATATATTTATATATATTATATATTATATATAATAGATATATAACAAATATCTATATATATATATTATATAATATATATATATATATATATATATATATATAATATAATATATATTATATATATATATATATATATAATATATATATATATATATATATATATATAAATTCTTCATCTACCTTTTTATTCCCAAGACTGGGAGTACAGGTAAAGTGTACAAGCTCAGAAAAGAAAAGCAGTAGGAGAATATGACAAAAGTCGAAAAGAAAAGCCCAGCCTTACGCCCCCTCTGTACCATTAATTAGTAAGAACTCATCGCAATCAGAAAATCCACCCTAGAGCTTCACGGGACTGCGACGGATCCTCACTATGGTAAATCGTCAAGTGTAGGGTTCATCCCCTGGCCCAGGTGGGCCACAACCATACCCCTTTACAACACCCCGACATTCACTCCTATATGCACCTTTCTTCTCGCTTCCTCTGCCAAACTCACATCTCTCCTGCAAACATCCTTTACTGACTCCAATCCACTTTTTCCTTCGGTCTCCCAGCCGGTCGGTTTCCAACATACTCACCACAGTACATCCACTTAACCAACCGACTATCATTCATCCTTTCCACATGACCAAACCATCTCAACATACTTTCATTTATTCTCTCGTTTACCCCTTTCTTCACACCACACAACTCTCTAATACGTTCATTCCTCATTTATCAATTCTTCTCACACCTACCACGCGCCCTTAAGATTGTCCATCAGAACAACATTGAACTTTAGATCTATACTTCTTATTCCCAGACCATAGTCCACTCATACAAATAACACAGGTAAGAAAACATACCCTCATAGAAGACTCTCAGCAACACTCATAGACTTAGTCCCTTTACATTCACCAACGATTTAATTGCACCAGCCACCTTCCTGCCATTCACAACTTTCCTACTCCACTCTGCATCATCCGTTCCCTTCTCATCCAACATATTATCTTAAATATTTAAACACAGACACTTGTTTCCAGCTGGCTCACCATCTAACATAATTCACACTGAGGACTGTCCTCACTCACAACATAACCTTACTCTTATCGACGTTTACTTTCAGCCTCTCCTTTACACACTCTGCAAATTCTCTACCAATCCTCTCAAACTCTCTTTCAGATTCGCGCCACAAAACCA
>JABUQX010091353.1:10000-13428 GCA_015478945.1 Trachelipus rathkii | reverse complement strand
ATTTAATTACAGAAAGGTTTGAATTTCTGTTACGTTAATATAGTTTATAAGTCTTATATATATATATAATATATAATATATATATATATATATATATATAATATATATATATATATATAATATAATATATAATACTATATATATACATGGGCGCCGTTATTGGGGGGGCAGGTAGGGCCTTGGCCCCTCCTAGATTTCTCAACTCTCACATGAATTTCCGCAATGAATCTTTCTAAGATTCACAACAGTTTAAACGATATATACTATATACTATATATATATATATATATATACTATATATAATATATATTATATAATATATAATATAATATATATATATATATATATATATATATACTTATATATATATTATAACTATATATATTAATACATATATATATATATATATATATATTATATTATATATATATAGAATATAAATATAAATAATTATTGATTTTTATAACTAATTATATTATATACATTTTTATATAATAATAAAAACTATTATATATAAAACATTTTTTTATCTTGATTATACTTTGTACTGGAAATGTAAGGAGGGCCATTCCTACCCTGCTCCCCTTACTCTTGTAACTGTCGCTCATATATACCCATGCATACTTCGTTGTTGCCCCAATCGAGAATCGAACAAGTTTGAAAAGTAGTTTTTAATTGTATGTATTTTTTTAAAAGATATCTAAGGACTTTAGAGCATAATAGCTTTTTATTTGTTCTACATCATAATAGGAATTGTACGATAAGATACAGAGAACTGTTGATGGGAAGAAATGTTTGCAGATAGGCGTGGGAAGCGAGGTAACTGCTTGTGTGCTTGAGATGCCGATGGAACTAGCGGGGTGGGTAAACATATTATTAATATTATTATCTGACAAAGTAATACTGAAATATGGATAGTTTTAAAATTAAAAGGTCTAGGATTGATAGCAATAATTCACATGTGATTGAACAAGCTATGAACTCATTTAGTGGTAGTTCTAGTAATGCTGATGATAATTCAAGTGGTATTGAGGCCAATCCTGTTAATGATGCTAAATTTAGTAATGTTGCTATTTGGAATATAACATACCAAGAGGAAATTGTCCTTGATACTGGAAATTACGTAATTAGAACCAATATTAAAAATGAATTAAAGTTTGACTTATTAACGAAACCGTACAAACTAACAATTACGTACAATTTTAAAGATATTGAAGAGGGAAATGTGAATGGTTAGATCTGCACAATTCTTAGCTAGCGTATTCTAAAATATAGAAAGGACTGTTTTTAGATTGCGTGACTTATTTAGACCTTCTATCAAAAGAGGTATATTTGGCTCATTTATAGTAAAACCATTTAGAAATTATAAAGACATGCATTCACGTGCTTAAAGCCCATGTAAATTCAGAATGGCATAAAGATGCCTCAGTAGCAGCAAGGAATTTCAAACGAATAATTTTAAATAAGCGTGTTAGTGCAACTGAACAACTGCATGCTGCTGAGCACTTAGCTTTTCAAAAAATAGTCAAAAATTGGTACCTATAATTTCTACCTTAATATTTTGTGGCACCCATGATATAGCTATTCGAGGTAGCATTGCAGATAACGGCAATTTTTCCGATTTGCTTAAATTCTGAGTAGAAACTTGAGATGTCGTTCTTGTGGAACAATACACATTACACATGATTCAGAATGAACTTATATTTATTTGTAGAAAGTTGATATGTAATCAAATTGTGAATGAAGTGAACAATTGTGAATATTTTTCCCTATTAGCAGACGATACAACAGACGTATCCGGGAAAGAACAGCTATCAACTGGTGTAAATCGCTCGTTGATAAGGACCTCACTGTGAACGTGAAGAATTTCAAGGCTTTACTCCTCTTGAAAAACTGAAAGCTGTTTATATAGCAAGAGCTATATTGTCTACTACACGATATATATATATATATTTATACTATATATATAATATTATATAATATAATATATATATAATATAATATATATACTATATATATATATATATATATATACTGATTTATCGAGTTAAACTTGTTGGACTTGGGTTTGATTTGTGCTCCACCATGGCTGGCAAAGAAAATGGATTTCAAAAGTTAATAAGAGATCAGTACTAAAAAGGCCATTTTTTTTTAATGTTTTCCCATCGATTTAAATTTAAAAAAATTATTTTATTAAATGCTATTCCAGAATTTCGAAACACTGTTGGAATTATAAAACATTTATCCCAAATTATTCTGAAAGTACGTCAAGCCAGAAATTTGGCATCACTATACCGATAGAAGGTTTAAAAATTATGCAGTCTCTTTTAAAGAATTTTTAAGAAATCTAAGAATTTTTGTGAAGAATATTTTTCATTATCACGTGCAGTATCCAAAAGATTCCCAGCCTCCAGGACATCAAAAAGAAAATCTGCTGAGATTGAGCTTCAGAGTTCTCGCCCTTTACACCTTACCGTTGATACTTCATTTCATCTCCGAAGTTATCAAATTTTCGGAGCACAATATAACATCTACCTTTCTTTGCATTTTTCACACAGTTAAAATAAGAAAATTAACCAAATCAGAATATTAAAAAAAAATTGAACCCATTTTAACTGAATATAACTGACAACCTAATTGGTGAAGCAAAATCTTGGTTTAATTTCTGGAGGAATCAAATAGGGAACAAATAGATGAGAAAATGAGTTACAGCACATTACTACAAAATCATTGTACATTTTCCAGGCAGTGATAAGCTATCAAAAAGTACTTCTCCACACTTCCACCGACACCTGTACAATTGAAAGCATCGTTTAGTACCTTCGATGTGTTAAAACGGGGCTAAGGTCAGCTATTTTCAACGAAAGATTAAATGGGCTATGTTTACTAATCATTCACGGTTGAAAAGTTACACGTTAAAAAACCACCAATGATAGAAGATATCTATAACGATTTGGAAAGAAAAAAAGAAATATTAAATTCTCTTTCAAACTAAAAAGGAAACACTATTTAATAATATAAGACTTCTTACTAGTTATGCTTCATTTGAAATAAACTTCTTCGTAAGTTATGAAAATATTTATAAATATTGGGTTCATGTGTGGATTATCATTTTTTATTACAAAACTTTGAATAGGACTATTACTGTAAGTATTTAATATATATATATATATATATATATATACTATATATATATATATATATAATATAATATATATATAGTATATAAATATATAATATATATATATATATAATATATATATATATATATATATATAATATATATATATATATATATATATATATATATTATATATAATATAATTATATATATATACTATATATATATATATATATATAATACATATAATATATATATATATATATTATATTTATATATAATATATATAATATATAATATATATTAT
>JABUQX010091352.1:20000-25000 GCA_015478945.1 Trachelipus rathkii | reverse complement strand
GGAATGCTGTCTAATTTTATTGCGGAAAATGTATTAAAAAAAAAAAAAAAAAAAAAAAAAAAAAAAAACATATCTCAAAAACTACAATAGCTACAGGGAAAATGAATACATTTTTGGAATCCTGGTAAAATTTTAGTTAGGAAAATGTAAAAAAAAAAATTATTGTTAATAATTATAGTAATATGGTTAGAAAGCCTATTTAGAGACCTTTTATTGGTTACTCGTTAAAATAAATAGACTTTCTATTAAATTTTGCTTTTTGTTTTTTAACTAAGGAATACCCAAGGATACCGCACCGATGGCAGGAGTCGGGGTCTCTCGGCCTTCCGGGGAACTACGGGGTAGGACTAATTCCCCCCCTCCGGGGAGGGTCTCCGGAACCCCCGCTCTTTGGTATTTGGGTGTCGCGGGGGTTCCTCCGCCCCTCCCCTACGGGGTATGGAAAACGTCCCCCCCTGTGTTCCCCGTCGGCTCGAGCCCCCTACATATCCGTGTAATACCTTTACAAATAATATATATATATATATATATATATATATATATATATATATATATATATATATATATATATATATATATATATAATATATATATAATATATATTAATATATAATATATATATATATTTATTATATATATATATATATATACTATGTCCCCCGCGGCTCGAGCTTCCCCCCAAAAAAAATAGCCAATTTTTGTTTTATTTTTTTATTTATTTGTTTTTTTACATTTTCCTTACTAAAAATTTTACAAGGATTCCAAAAATGTATTCCTTTTCCCTGTATCTATTGTAGTTTTTGAGATATGTTTTTTTTATATATATCATTTTCCGCACTAAAATTTTACCAGGATTTCAACAATGTATTCCTTTTCCCTGTAGCTATTGTCGTTTGAGATATGGATTGTGGCTCTTCTAGAGGTTTGCCTTATATATATATATTATATTATATATATATTATTATATATATAATAAACATTTATATACATATGCATATAATATAATATATTTTATATATATATATAATTATATATATTATATATATATAAAGAAAAAAACCCTTGCCAACAAGAACCACGAGCCGCCACTGTATATATGATAATATATATATATATAAATATATATATTATATATATATAATATATATATATATATATAATTATATATATAATATATATATATCATATATATAATATAATATATATCTATAAATGGGCGTAGGCAGGGGGGCAGGGGGGCACTTGCCCCCCTAAATCTTGTCGAAATAAAAAAAAATGAAACGTATATGTTTCCCAGACGACGTTTTTAATGGTTTATTTGTAGAAAAACTGTTAAAGATACATCAATCGATAGATAATGAAGCAATAATTAGTAATTACTAACGCGTTATGAACTTATATTTTTCTAAAGAGTTTTAATGTTTTCGTTTTATTTGCTTGAAGTCAACTAGCTGTGTGCTTTGTGATGGGCGTGGGTTTTATATTCTCGGCTTAAACTCTCAGAATGTTCTAAGCATTTGGCGGCTGCAAAGCTGCTAAAATCAATTAAACAGGAAGATGTACCCTGTTAGGGTAAGTCATGCTGCAGACAACACATCAAAAAACAATTGCAGAAAATAAAAGAAATATTACAGCAATTTTGAATACCATAATTTTCTGCGGAACCCATGACTTACTTACCTTTAAGAGGTAAAGGCCTGCATGATTGAATTTTTGAAGACCTGATTAAACTTCGAATAGAAAGTGATGAAAACGAATTGAAAGAATATATATATATATATATATATATATATATATATATATATACATAATACTATATATATATATATATATATATATATATATATATATATATATATATATATATAAATATATATAATATATATATATAATATATAACATATATAATATAAATATATATAAATATAATATATATAATATATATATATATATATATATATATATATACAGACGTCGCCAAAAAATTAGCAATTTTTTTATTTTAAGAATTTTTTAATGTTTTTGGATAGAAAAATTAAATTTTTTAAATGATTTTTATTAATTTTTAACAGGAATGAAATGGCCTTATCTAATTACATTATTTTCAATGCATATTACACAATTTTAATATTTAGTAAACCATCCTTTAGCCTTTTTGAGGGAATCTATCCTTTGTGGCATTGAATGTACTAATATTCTGCATGATGTTTGAATGCTTTCATTTCGGTGCCACACATTAATTAGTGATTCAATCAACTGATTTTTATTTGTTATGGTCTCCTTTTTCATTTCTTTTTTTTTAAAATAGACCACAAATTTTCGATCGGATTCATTTCGGGGCTATTTCCAGGCCATGGTAGTGTTTGGATTCCATGGGATTCCAAAAATTGTGTAACAGTTCGACCTTTGTGACATGGAGCCGCATCATGCATAAATATGAAATCTTCATGCATCCAGAACCTTACTTCTTAGCCCAATCCTGCAATTGAGGCAACAGGTGAGATTCAAGGATGGTTTTGTACTGCTCCAGCCTCATTGTACCTTTAACAATCTCTAGTCTACCCGTTCCATACACTGACATCAAGCTCCAAACCATGACCTGAGTTGGATGTTTCACTCTCTGTTGGACACATTCGATATTAAAAGCCTCTCCAGACCTTCTACGAATGTACTGGGAAGATTCATCAGTGCACTGGATGATCCATTCATCACTGAACACGACCTGATGAAAATTAAAAGCCCAATGTAAAATTTTGAAAAAATAAATCAAAATTTCATATCAGGGAATATAAGGAAATATTAATTTTGAAATGAAAACCAATATGAAACTTACATTTTCCCAGTCCATTTCTGTCCAGTTGTTGAACTGCTTTGCCCAAATTAAGCGTCTCTTGGCATTATGTTCGGTTATTTTTTGCTTTTTGCAGGGACGTCTTGCCATCAAACCAGCTTCCTTAAGACGCCTATTAATTGTTCTGCAACTTAAAGCTACTACAGCTGCAGTCAATGTTTTTGGATGCATTTGCAAGTTGCTCTTCTGTTTTTAAGGGCTTCTCTTATTAAAATTTTGTCATCTCGGCTGCTTGTTATACGTTTTCTTCCACTTTTTTTCTTCTTCTTTGGAGATAAGCTGATGTTTTTCAAAATTTTTTGTTTCATTCTTGAAATCACAGATTCACTAACGACCTTTTTTTTTTGCCAATTTCTTTCCCAGAAAAAGGTCTCCTTTAATAAAATATCTATTTGGGCAGCCTTAATTGCATTTATATCTGGATTTTCCCCATTTTATTAGTCTAAACAAGTTTTTACGAACTGAAAAGTTAAACCAAAAACATTTTCAAGCACTTGCCACAAAAATATTTTATTTGTATTTTTCCACAATAACATCTTTAAAAAATGTCAAAATACTACAGTGCAGTTGAAAAATAAGATATTAAAAAAAAAAAACATTAAATTTGTCAGAAAAGCGTAATAAGCAACTTCACAAGAAAGAGAAATTAAAACTGACAAAAACTCCCCTCGAGCTTACTTAAGACACTGCTTCGGTTAACAAGGAAAAAAAATATGGTAAACATAGCTTTAAAAGTTGCTAAAGGTTAATAGATTCTTTAATTATTATTGTGTTTCTTATTTTATAATAAAAAAAATTGATTAGTATATTAAATTTTTCTATCAAAAAACATAAAAAAATATTTATAAAAAAAAAATTGATATTTTTTTGGCGACGTCTGTATATATATATATATATATATATATATATATATATATACAAGTAGATCAGTTGAAACTGAACAAATCTCTATGGTTTTATGTATGCGGATTTAGTTTAGGAGTGTGGATATGGTTTTGGGGTTTTTTGGGTTGTTGTGTTTTTGTTGTTGCGAGGTTTTGGTGGTTTGTGTGTTTTGTTGGGGTGGTTGTTGGTGGGTGTTGTGTTTTGGGTTTTGGTGTGTGGGTGGTTTGTTGGTTTTGTTTGGGTTGGTTGGTTATTTGGTTGAGGTGGTTGGTTTGGGGTGTGTGTTTGTTTTGTTGTGTAGTTTGTGTTATGTGTTTATGTTTGGGTGGGTGGGTTTTTTTTGTGTGGGGTGGGGGTTTTTTGTTTTGTTGATTCTGTTTTTTTGTGTTTGGGGTTTTGAGTGTTTGTTGTGGTTGTTGGTTTGGTGGTGTAGATATATAGTGTAACAGTTTATTTTATTGGGTGTTGTGTTTTTTCGTTATTTTTTTTTGTTTTGTTTAGTGTTTGGTTGTTTATGGTTGGTGGTTTGTGTGTGGGAGTTGTCTTTTGCCTGTTTGTGTGTGTTTTGGGTTTGGTGTTGTTGTAAAAAGGGGTTGTGAATGGAAATAGTTATAATAATAATAAATAATAGATAGTATATATATATAAAATAAAATATATTAAATATATATATATAATATATAAATATATATATATATAGTATATATATAGATATTGAATAATATATATATCACTCAAACCTTGTGCCCCCTAAATTGAAATCCGCTTACGCCCATTTATATATATTAATATTAATAGGCTATATAATATATATATATAATATTATAAATACATATATATATATATAATATATAATATTATATATATATATATAAAATATATATATATTGATATACAATCTATAAATAATAATAATAATATAATATATATATAATATAGATAAATATATATAGTTATAATTATATATATATATATATATATAATATATATATTAATATATTCTGTAAATCTATATATATAATATATATAACATATAACTATATCTATATAGTATATATATATATTGAAGGGGTTAAATTCTGGTCTTGAATAACCACCTTCAATTGAAGAATATTAGATGTTGAAGAGAGTGAGCGTTGTCACGATAAAGTGGCGTTTCTTCCGGAAGCTGCTTAGGATTGATTCATCAGTGGTGCTAGCAGCCTCCTGCACCAGACGTCACAGAACTCCCCCCAGTGACAATGCCGCGAGCACACTCCGCTCT
>JABUQX010091352.1:12500-15000 GCA_015478945.1 Trachelipus rathkii | reverse complement strand
GGTTAACGATAGCTACCAATTTTTATACTATAGACTTATATAGTGTGTAGTTATGATATTAATATTATTTGGTACATCTATAACATGATCATTCCTTGATATAATTATATGCTTGTTACCTTTTATTTATACGTAAGAAATTGATATTCCATTATGATGTAGGGCTGTACTCTAAAACTCTCTGCATCGCAAGAAAAAGTGGTGTGTTGCTTTGCAGAAGAGAGTAAAAACGCGTCAGGTGCCCCCCCCTGACGACGCCCATATATATAGTAATATATATATATATTTGTGTGATAGTATTTGAATATGAGTATTTAGTTGGTATTTTATGGTATATATTATATATATATATTATAATATATATAATATATATATAATATAGTATATATATATGTATATTATATATATATGATAAAATATATAGTATATATATATATATATTATATATATTATATATATATAGTATATATATATATATAGTATATATAATATATAGTATATATATATATATTAGTTATATATATTATATATTAGTCAATAACTCCTATTATAAATATAGTATATACTTTTTTATATTATTGTGGGGTATATATATATATATATATAATAACAATGTAATAAAACAATGAAGTTATTTTTACAAAATGTTTGCTCAGATAAGACTTGTGAAGCAATTAAACCAGAAAGTAGCTACTAGCATAAACCGGGGTGGAGAGGGGCCTAATGGCGGCTGCTTACTCTACTTGTCTTATTGACTGTACAGCGCGTGGGCGTAAAATAAAATGTTTATTAAAAAATTGAATAGTGACACAAATGTTGGAATAAATAAAATTAAAATGTTTCAGTTTAAAATAAAATGCTGGACTCATAGTGTAGAAAACGGGTTATATGAAAATACACTTAAATAAAAAATTGGAGTATTCACTTGATTAAAAGTTTACAATAACGTCACAACTAGAAAATATTTATGCGTTTGCGGGCGCAAGCGTCGGTTTCGTGCCGGTTCGCGCCTGCGGGTCGCGCTCTCGCTTGTAAGGCCTTCACGCAACCATTAGAGAAGTTTAAAACCTCGTATAACGAAATCACCAGACATCCTTGTACAGGGTTTGCTATAACATACATTAGACAAGTCGAATGCAAGTTTTGATTCAAACCTCACAGTACTCAATCTCTTCTCTTCATCATTTCCAATCTAACTCCGTGTAGGAGTCGGTTCGACTCTTGACTCTCTCATCAGCTATGTGCTATGTAATTTATTTCATCTTTTATCCTAGGGTCCCTACCCCTCCTAGGGGTTCACAGACACCTTTCAGAATTCTGAAACTATGTTATTCATGTTCTATGTCCTTATAAACATATACACTGATACTAATATTGTATTATTAAACGTATCTTTAACTCGGTACCGCACCGGCACCAGCACCAGGATCGGCACTGGCTCCGATAATGGCTCATTTGCACCGACACATGAGACTTTCTTTTCATTCCTTTTTCTTAATCCATCTTCCTCGGCTACGCACTCTGTGCTTTTCTTCTGACTCCAGCTCCAGCACCGGCTCGGCCTCCGGCTCCGGCACCGGTGCATACAATGACTCATTTGCTCGGTCATATGAGACTTCTTATTCCTTTTTCTTATTCCGATCCATCTTCCTCTGCCATTCACTTTGGGTTTTTCAGTTGGGAATCCTCCCTCAAGGGTCCTCGGCACCTTTGCAGGGTTTTGAAAACCTTCAAAATCGGAATTTATGTCGTTCAAACACTTATATTATGGTGTTAAGCACATGTCTACTATCTCTGCACCGCACCGCACCGCACCGACTCACTTGATCCGGCACTTAGCTTAAGCTCAGTACTCTAATTCATTCAGCCTCTTCTATGCACTCGCCAATTTTCATCTATCTACGAGCATTTCCAAGTTTTGGAGTTCAGCCACATCACACATTGAGCGTAGTGGGGCAAAAACTCGGGACAAGGTAGGCGACACCACCAGCAGTCAGGGGCAGCAAGTTTTGAGAACGAAACGCGGGCGATAACCGCTAACCTACTAAAAAGAAGGAAGTAAAAAAGGCGCGGCTTAAAAGTGTTCGAACCTCAAAACGGGGTTCCCACTCTGCAAATTTTGGGACCATAGATCCCAAAAAGTGGACTCAGCGGGAAAAATATATGTTATGGGGAAAGACGAAAGTTGATATCGCTATGTGCGTTAAAGAGTACCGCAGTACCGCCTCCAAATTTCGCTTTCTCGAAAAAAGACAGTTCACTCTTTCGTTCCAAGAGAACTATGCACTTGCCTTTCATTGTTTTCGACTGCGACAGCCTTCGTTACGACGCGTCCGTTTAAGGACGTCCAGAGCGGAAGTGAAGTTCTTCACCGTCAGAACCATACGCGAGCAGAGGTTGCGCTGCGTCGACCATCTAAAGCAAGATTTCCGAAGAATCTTCCAAACTTCCTCAAGGCCCATTCCATTACCCTACTCTTTCCCCATCTTTGTCTTCTTCC
>JABUQX010091352.1:0-5000 GCA_015478945.1 Trachelipus rathkii | reverse complement strand
CAAACGCTTGGAAATCTAGTCTTACATCTTTAGTAACCTCCTTCAGTATAGCTGGTTATTGTTCCTGTTAGTCTAGTAGCCGGCTGGAAATGTGAATTCGACGACCAGCCCACACGTCCTTCTTTCACCCAGTGATGGAGCCAGAGTGGAGCGAAGGACAGGTGCATGAGGAGGTGGAGAAACAGGCGACTGTACTGGAGGTGTTGAAGGATGAGGAGGCGGAGAATCAGGAGGAGAGACATGATGCCGGAGAGGAGGGAATGGAATGCCTTGAGGAAGTTGAGACTTTCTGGGAAATCTTAGCCTTTAGAGTGGTCGCACTGCAGGCAACCTCTGCTCGCGTATATAGTTCTGAACGGTGAAGAACTTCACTTCCCTTCTTGACGTCCTTAAACGGACCGTGCGTAACGATGAGCTGTCGCCACGAAAACATGAGAGCAAGTAGGCCAAGTCTCGGTGGACCAAAGAGTGAAACTGTCTTGTTCGAGGAAAGCGAAATTTTTGGACGTACTGCGGACTCTTTACGAATAGCGTATCAACTTTTCGTCTTTCCAAACATATATTTTTTTCCCGCATGCAGTCCAATTTGGAATCTAGTGTCCAAAATTTGAAGAGTGTCGACCCCGTTTTGAAGCGTTCGAACACTTTTAAGCCCGCCCCTTTTTACTTTCCCTTCTTTTTAGTATGGTTACGGTTATGTTCATTCTCAAACTTGCCTGCCCTGACTGCTGGTGGCTGTCGCCTACCTTAGCTCCCGAGTTTTGCCCCACACGCTCAATGTGTGATTGTGGCTGCAACTCCAAAACTTGCGAAAATGCTCGTAGATAGATGCAAAATGTTGATGCGAGGCATAGAAGAGCCTGAATTGAATGTGGAGTTACTGAGCTTAAGCTAAGTTGCCGGCATCAAGTGAGTCGGATGCGGTGCGGTGCGTGCAGAGATAGTAGACATGTGCTTAACACCATTAATAAAGTGTTGACGACATAAATTCGATTGTTTTGAGTTTTCAAAACCCTCAAAGGGCCGCGAGGCACCCTTGAGCGGAAGGTTCCCAACTGAAAAGACCCAAAGTGAAATGGACAGAGGAAGATGCGATGACGGAAATAAGAAAAACGAATAAGCAAGTCTTCAATATTGACCCGAGCAATGATGTCATTGTATGCACTGTTAGCCGGGGAGCCGGAGCGGTCAAGCCGCGTGCCTGGAGCTAGCAGTCAGGCAGAAAAGCACAGACGTGCGTAGCCGAGGAAGATGGATTAAGCAAAAAGAATGAAAAAAGTCTCATTTTTGTCGGTGCAAATGCAGCCATTATCGCGCAGACAGTGCCGATCCTGGTGCTGTGCCGGTCTAGTACCGAGTTAAAGATACGTTAAAATACAATATTAGCTACAGTGTATTAGTTTTATAAGGCACATAGAACATGAATAACATAGTTTCAGTTCGAAAGGTGTCTGTGAACCCCTAGGGAGGTAGGCGTCCCTAGGAAAAAAGATGAAATAAATTACATAGCAACATAGCTGATCGCAGAGAGTAAGAGTCGAACGACTCCTACAACGGAGTTAGATGAAATGATGAGAGAAGAGATGAGTACTGTAGCGTTTGGCCGCGCCGCGCCGGCGGGCGCCCATGAGCCGGGTGGGCCGCCGCCGGCCGGCGCCGCCGGCGGCCGTGGCCGCGGCCGGGGGCGCGAGGGCCCGTCGCTCCGCCGGCTTTGCAATCAAAACTTGCATTCGACTTGTTTAATGTGTATGTTATAGCAAACCCTGTACAAGGATGTCTGTCGTGATTCGTATAGATGGCGCTTCCAAAACTCTCTATGGGTTGTGTTGAAGCCTTACAAGGCTTAGAGAAGCGCGACCCGCAGGCCCGAACCGGCACGAAACCGGACGCTTGCGGCCCGCAAAACGCGCATAAATATTTTCTAGTTGTAACGTTATTCTATAACGTAATGCAATGTGAATACTCCAATTTTATTATTTAAAGTGTATTTTCATATAACCCGTTTTCTACACTATGAGTCCAGCATTTTATTAAAAAACTTTTGAATTTTTATTTGTTAGATAAACCTGTTTCACTTTTAAATTTTAATAAAACATTTTTTCCATTTCCACGCGCTTGTAAGTCATAAGACAGTAGAGTAAGCGCCCCATTAGGCAACCCCTCCCACCCGGTTATGCTGTACTACTTTACTGGTTTATTGCTTCAAGTCTTATCTGAGCAAAACAGATTTTGTAAAAATAACTTCATTGTTTATTAAACATTGCAAATAATATATATATACTATATATATATATATATATATAAGATATACATATATAAAAATATTCTAAATATATATAATATATATATATATATATATATATATATAATATATATATATATATATATATATATATATATAATATATATATATATATATATATATATATTTATATATATATATATATATATATATATATATATATATAATAACTATATATATTATAATATATATAATATATATATATATTATATATATATAATAGAAGATATATAAATAGATTTATACATGCGCGTTCGTCAGGGGCGGCGCCTAGAAGCGCTTTACTCTCTTCTCAAAAGCAACACCACTTTTCTTGCAATGCAGAGAGCTTTAGAGTACAGCCCTACATCATATGGCTTCATTTCCTACGTACTAAAGGTAACAAGCTATAATATATCAAAAGGAATGTCAGTTTGTGTAATTTTTCTATACTCTTTTAACGTTTAGTTAAAATTGGTAGTATCGTTAATTCGCTATACTAGATCCAAGACTTCTTAATTAGGCCTTAATTAGAAAAGAAAATCATAGACCAAGTAAAAATACTTGCCTCAATTAATTTCATGTGTGACATTTTCTGGTACGCACGATTTACCGCTTCGGGGTAAGCATCATGATAAAGGGAGTGCTGCCAAGAGTTTGCTGCCCGCTTACGAGTAGATGCCGAAGATCAGTCATTGAAGGGGAAGATCCAATATTTGAGATTTTGGGACCCCATTTTAGCCCCCACTTAAAAGTGGACATAAAATTCTTAATTTTCAGACAATTTTGATGTGGAAGAAAGCAAACCGCAGCTTTTTCTGACCTCTAGAACGTCATTTTCGGGTGTTTTTCTATGTCTGTAGCCATTGCTTCGGCGTTTTCATTTTTTCCAAACCTAATATTTTGACATTTTTTCGTATCAACTTTTAAAAATTTTCGAAATGACTTTTAAACTGAAAATTATACATAAGATAGGTCTATTACTTCACAAAATGCCACATAGAAGTTTTGATTTTTGGCAAATTGTGCTCAGCAATTAAAAAAAAAAAAGTAGTTTTTGAAATTCGACATTGCGAGCACAATTTTCCAAAAATCAAAAAACTCTATGTGCATTTTGTGCGTAATAAACCCATCTATGTATATGTCAAGTATTGAAGTCAATGTTTCGAAAAAATGTAGAAGTTGATACGAAAAAATGTCAAAAAATTAGGTTTGGAAAAAATGAAAACGCCGAAGCAATGACTACAGACAGAAAAACACCCGAAAATGACGCTCTAGAGGTCAGAAAAAGCTGCGGTTTGCTTTTCTCTCTTCAAAAAATTGTCTGAAATAAGAATTTTATTCCATTTTAGGTGCGGCTAAAATGGGGTGCGTCCCAAAAAATTCTCAAATATTGATGCAGCCTGAAAAACCATTTTGAAATGAGCGGCAAGAAAATGAAACATATCATTTAATTCAGCATTCAGAATGCAGATTATTCTCTAGTAGGTAACTACTATTAAAAGGGAAAGCATCGTTAATTAAGGTTAAAGGAAGCGTTCGCGTGATAGTTGCCTAGCAGATTGAAACCGCTAAATATTCTGGAAAGCCGAACAATTATCCATAGGGTTTCGCTATTTCGACAATGAGTCGATGAAGTCAAAAAGAAATTTATCGGCTTTGTAGAACTGAAAGCGCTTCACGCAAAAACCATTGCGAAAGCATTGACGATTTTGTCACGACCGAAGAACTGGATCCCGATTAAATTTTTGTGGGTTGGGTTTTTGCATGGTCTGTTCTACGAGGCTCTAGGCAAAGAAGGCAGGTGTCCAAGCCAATTAGTGCGAAAAAGTATAAAAAGCATTGTTCTTTCATTGCTCTTCACACAAAGTTTGAACACAATACCAGAAATCCGCAATACGTGAAACTATAAAATACATTATCATGTTCTTCCGAGTCCGTCTGAGAAGAAAATTAATGCAAACATCCCAAGCCATATGCCAGACCAGATGGTTCTGAACAAACACAAGTGCCATCAGAGTGTTTAAGGGAAAAGCACTTTTGTACGAATGATGCAAGCATTAGCAATCCTTTCCATTGAAGGAATACCGCCACAAGAAAAAGCGCTTTTTCAGTTGCATTCAGCGGCATGTAAGTCGTCATTTATCATGGCTATGATATTGATCGCGAAGTACTCTGCGATGTTAGAGCCAATTGTAAATGCTCTCCAATCCAAGACCATGGATATCGTCAAAACCTCGCAGCCCATTCAACATTGTGGAAATGTTAGGAGTGTTAAAAAAAGCTAATCAAATCGCCGAGCCAACTGGGACTTGATCTGAATTACACGGATTGTTGGTCTAGGCCGCAGCACCTCTAGCAACCATCCCCAGCGCCAAACAAATCCCACGGCAGTTTGGAGAAGATCCTGAATATTCCGTATCTGGATTCTATAACCTCTTCGTAATGCGAATTACGGATATTTCTACTGAAAACACCTGCCTTATAGGCCCTTGACATCATCTACATCCTTTCCAATGCCTACTCATAACAATCGATGATTTAAAGGAAAAGACAGCTTCATTTTATAGCTTTTGCAAGAAAGCAGAGAGAAGAGCTAGAACTTTGATATACAAAATTTGAAATGACAAGAAATGATTAGGAAGAACTAAAGGATCTTGTTGTCTCCCAAGTTTTAAAGGAGACTGAACCTTTCTTTCCGTCCACGAAAAAGGCTTTG
>JABUQX010091351.1:0-41113 GCA_015478945.1 Trachelipus rathkii | reverse complement strand
ATCAAAATAAGCCAATTTCAGATTAATTGGCGACAAAATAAGCCTGCTATCAGGACAGCCGTCGAAAAGGCTAAAGAATCTTTTGATAATCAGGACAGGCCGTCGAAGAGGCCACCACTACGAAGCAATAAAAACTGTTTTTGTTTCTAAGAGAAAAAAAATCATTTGTGACAAAACAAGCTGAGAAAATTAAACCAGTTTACAAATTAAATAAATTTTATGGTAGTAAATCGATGCTTAGATTTAATTTGAAAAGCGTCACACCCACATGGTAAACACTATTATTTTGTTTTTACTAAATCATACAAGAAACACAAAAATATTTTATAATTCCGATCCAGTTCAAAGTCTCTAAGTGGAAATTAAGGTATACTATGGCATATATTGTAGACGCCTTGTCAAATACCAAACTCAGCCCTGAAAATAAGGTCCTCTCAGTAAGGATAAACCAGGAATAAAAGGAAAAGATAAAGGAATCGTACTGACGAATTCCAGTAGCGCACGACTTTTTGTAAAATCAATTTCTTTTTTGTAATTTCTGAAACTCCAATGGATCAGCCGTCTTAACCTTCTAAAATTTAACTTTTTAAAAAGTATCAAAGATAAGTCATATGAAGATTGACTCGACTGAAGTAACCATAGAAAAATCAAGAAAAGGTATAGGAACATTAATTTTGGGACAAGATATGGAAAAGAAATGAGTTTCAACTAGGTCAAACATCTTTGTGATCAATCAGACGTCCGAACTGTTACACTACCCTTTCCCAATATATATTTTCTTTACAATTTAATTCACTCTCTCAGTAATTAAATTAGAATAATTTAATTATTATAAATAACGTAATACTCTATTAAATGAAATACGATAACCATTCTATTCTTTTTGAGGTGGAGCATGTATACACGACTATAACCGTAATGGAAATAAAGCAAAAGCACAATCAAACGATACATGAAAACGTAAGATGTTTTTGTTTTACTAAAAAGACCTATACAATTGAAGAAATATCACAAATTATACCATTTAACGTATAATCATGACGTAGTGTAACTTTTTATTTGTTATCTCTGGTTTTATTTTCATGTTTTATTTTTTTTTCAAATTTAAGAAGTTTATGATAAAATTTTACTAAAAAAAATCCTTTTATATTTTTTTTTTTTCAAATATACGTAATTTGCACGTAGATAAGTTCATAGTAGACTAATCAGAGTTACTGCATATTTAACTTTCGTTGTGTGATATAAACAAAAAACACACACACATACAACATTAGGGCTTACTCCATGGGAGCCAACCAAGAGAGCTATACCAACACAGTGACTTTTATTTTCGATTACGTAGAATTTTAAAAAAAAATTTTCTGCTTGAGGCTTAATGGAGGCGGGATAATCGACATGACTATATATAAATTATATATATATAATATATATTATATTTTATTATATTATATATAATATATATTAAAAATAAATACATAACTAATAAAAAAATTAATAAAAAAAAATAAATATTATAGTATATATATATATAATAAATTAACTATATACTATATATATATACAATATTATATAATAGTTTAATAAATGAAGCCTTGTAAATGCGGGATTATAAGCCAGAATTATGGAACCCTTCAGCAGGTGACCGGTGCGTTTACTGTACGAATGTAACCAATGTTGATATTTCTAGGAGTGGAAAAGAATGGACCAGACCAAAATTTGGATGCTGTCTCGTAAAAGGGATGAAAATAAAATTTGTTTAAAATAAGGGAATCCCTTGAGATAACATGGGAGAATATAAATTTTATAGTGTTAACTATGTTTTAATTATATATTATAGTTTTTATATTATGCAATATAATTTTAATTTTTTTAAATTGTTATATATTTTAATATTAATATAAGGCGTTTATCGATTTGGCAACGTTTTTGCTATAAACTGAAAAATGCTAAAAATTTTTTTTGATTCGTTTTTCTCGTCGGCATGATCAGCACAAAATCCTCGAGTAAAAAAAAAAATTGCTTATCAAACGTAAGGAATTTCTTTAATTTTCTGTATGGTGCTATTTTATAGACAGAATTTATTCTATATTAAACACACTAGAAATATAGTGACTTTTTTTTAACGTTCTGGTGATGCCCTTTTTTTATCAGATTTTGCGCTAGTTTGAACGAAAACGAAAACAAAAAAATTCTTAGCATTTACGTTAGCAAAAGTTGCAAAAATTCGAAAACGCCTATACCAGTGTAATACGAAATTAAAGAAAATTTGAAAGATAAAGAACTATAAATTAATATATATAATTATATATTAAATATATATATATATATATATATATTATATATATAATATTATATATATATAATATTATATTATATTATATATATATATATATTATATATATATTTAATATATATTAATATATATATTATATAAATAATATATATATATATAGTAATTATTATTATATTATATTATATAGTAGTATATATTATAGTATATATATATATATATATATATTATATATATATATATTATATATATATATATATATATAGATTTTATAGAGAGATGAGAGAGAAAAGAAAATGACAACAAGTGAGAAAAGAAAGCCAAAACCAATACCCCTACTCCTCATGAGCTTTTTAGGCCTGGCAGACGTTCCCCCGTATTTTTCGGGGCGGAGGACTGTCCTGCGCATTTCAACTAATTTTTAGATCTTTTGTCTACTTATTTAACCAATACAATGCGGGACAGTGTAAAGTCCAAGTGCAATTCTGGTTCAAAAATTAAGCAAGTAAATATTGCATTTATTAGACTTAATAAAGAGGTTATTTCTTATTTACTGAACTAAAATTTTTGTGGTTATTTAAATTTTTTAATTTTAGGGGTTTATATAATATTATAATAGTTTTGCTTTTTATTTTTTTTTTTTTTTTTTTTTTTTTTTAATTTATAGTTTATATTCAACGATATTATTACGAAAACACAATTAAGATATGGGTTTGTTGTTATGGCGATCGCACCAGGTGCGTCAGGTGTGATTGGCAAACGATGTGAGAAAAAATTATAAAAAATGTATAACACGCCCGAGGGGTGGTCATGGGTATAAATGGTAGCGCCTAAGCCTTGCCTATGAAGCTATTCAAGGCCTAATACTGTATACATCTATAAAGTTATAGCCTAAGGGCATGAAGAGTGATGTCCACATTAGGTTGAAAAAAAACTGGCCAGCCTACTCATACCCCATACCCTTAAGAGCTAACAGCCAAAAATTTTCACCCTAGAGGCATGCACAGATATGGCACAGGGACAAGCAGTTCTGTGGTACCCTCTTTCAAAAGCTAAAAAGTTCAAATCCCCGGTATTTGTTGTGGTCCAGACCCCACAACAACCTCATTCACGAAAATATCAACTGGGTACGCCATTCGCTTTCTATCATGTACAATCTTTTCGGTTTGGCTTCTAAATCACATTTCTTTTTTTTTTCAGATACGTTTTTTATTCTACTGACGCACGTAACATTAGCGTTAATTATCTGTTTTTCGAAAAGAGTATCCATCTAGACCAGGCTCAACTAACGGGACACAACTATACGACCTAGCGCATAGCAGAACCAACCTACCCTACACGAGCACCAATCAAAGAATTTGGCTACTTATGGTGTCTTTCAACAAACAAAAATTTTAATTGAGCACTAGCCACGCATTCCTCACCATCTCATAGTTTTTCTATTCTACTAACAAAAACCTTTCTACAATCATTTATTCCCCTTTTACCATTATCTAATAAAACATAGAAATAAACCTAAATATTTAAAACTTATATACTTAATTATTAAAATATTATAATATTATATTATAATATAATTATACTTAATAAATTATATTTAAACTTTAAGTATTAGAAGTTTGGAAAAACACAAATGTTTAACTTCACGAACCACTTTGTACGCAATAGGAATGCTACTCAATAAGGAAAACAACTACAAAACTCTTCCAAATGTTTATTTGTATATGAGACAATCAATTACTATCGATGACGGGTCATACCCATGTTTTTTTGCCATAAGAGACATAAAAGCAAATGAAACATTAGAATTTACTTACGGAGAAGAAGATTGCTACCAATTCTGGAGTAAGAATTTTGTTTATATAATATATATAGATATAGAATGAGAATATATCACATAGTATTAGTATTATAAAGTATATATATTACATAATATATAATATATATATAATATATCTATAATAATATAGTATATATATATTAAACTAATAATTATATATATAAGTATATATTATATATTGATAAGATATTGTTTTATCGATCTGTACTAATTTATTTGTTTTATTATTTATACTTTTATAATTATTTTATTATTCATTATTATTATATATTATTATTATTATTATTATTATTATGATTATTATTCATTAATATTAATTTAAATATTAAATAATAATTACTATAATAATAAATATATAATATATAATAGATAATAATAATAATAATAATATAATAAAAATATTAAAAATTAAAATTAATAATAAGTAATTCGTAGATAAAAAAATAATAATAAATAAATTAATATTTTAGATATAAAATGCATTAATTAGGTCATCAAAAATTATTAATAATTTAACAATAATAATAATTATTATTAGTCTAATTAACTTCAGTTATCAACAATGATACATTTCAATAACAAATTATTAGAATTTATAATTATAATTATATCATTACAATAATTATAATTATTAATATAGAGATTATTATTATAAGAGTTTATTATAATTTTATTGGATCGTAAGTAATTTTTTTTTTTTTTTTTAGGTTTTTTTTATTTAGTTTTATTTTTATTTTTATTATTAATTAATTAATTTATTGCTCTTAATAAATATTTTTATTTGATTATTAAAATATTAATAATGTTATGATTTTTGAAGTTACTTTAGGATAATATAAATAAACTGGCAACTTTTTAAAAGTTAAAATTAATTTTATTATTTTTATTTAAATTATTATTAATTATTTATTAGTTATTATTATTATTAATTATTAAATTATTTTTATAATTAATACTTTATTAAATTTATAATAAATATTATTATTATTAAGTGTAATTGTATTAAAAAATAATACTGATATGTCTTTAATATTAAAGTATTATTAGTGTTATTTAAAAATATTAGTATCAATATATTAAAATTTTAAATAATAATATTATTATTTTAATAAGATACTTATTAATTAATAATTAATCTTATTATTATTGATTATTATTATTATTATTATTTATTAATAATATTATTATTATAATAATATTATTATTATTAATAATAATATTAATAATAAAACTATTTATTTTTATTTTAAATTTTTTAATTTAAATTATTTATGTTACTATTATTATTGATAATAATTATCAAAATAATATCAGTGAATAAAATATGTTATCAAAATTAATGAATATTATTATTAATATATATTATTATTATTAATATATTAATTATTAAACAATATTCATAAAATTATTAAAGGTAATTATTAATCGTATATGCAAATTGAGCTCATTAATTATTTAGTTAATCTTTATGTTAATAATGTTATTATTATTCATTATTATTATTATTATTATTATTATTATTATTATTGTTATTTATTAAGTTATTATTATTATTGAAATTATTTATTAATTATTATTATTAATTATTAATTAATTAATTATTATTATTCATATTATTATCTTAATATTAAGAGTTCTTTAATTATTACTTTATTAATACTTAATGATTAAATTTTAATAAATATTCTTATTAGAATATTATATTATTAATATACTTAGGAATTAATATGAAATTAAAAATTTTCATAACAATTTTTAATATTATTCGTTTATATTTTTTAATTAGTTTATTATTAAAATTATTATTATTTATTTATTTATATTAATCATTTATTATGTATTAATATATTATTATTATTATACTTTATTATTACGTAACGATGTTTTTTTCATGATGATGCTTGTTATTAATCGATATATTATTATTATCATTATTATTATTATTATTATATTATTATTATTATAAAATAATATTATTATAATTCGATTTGTTTGCTTCTTCTTTTGATTTCATTATTTATTAATATTTTTTTTACTAATAATGAAATATAATTTGAATGCAAATATAATATTAATACTATTAGTATTATAATATTAAAGATTATTTAATTATAAATTAATTATTATTACGTAAATAATTTTATTATTATTATTAATATTATTATAATCTAATTTATTGATTAAATTTTCAATTATAATTAATATTATTATATGTTATATTATTAATATTATTATTAATTAATATTATTATTATTATTATTAATATTATTAATATTATTATTATTATTATTATTATTATTAATATTAATAATATTATTATTATTATTATTAATATTATTAATATTATTATAATTATTAATATTATAATTAATATTATTAATATTATTATTATTATTAATATTATTATTATTATTAATATTATTATTATTACTAATAATGAAGAAGAAGAAGTTGAAGAATGGTAAAATCGGCAGGTATAGAATGTAAATTATCTCGGTGAAATGATCAAGAAACGGAGGCGGAGATGGTGATTGATTGGATTTGGAAGTTGTGTAATAAAGATTTTGTGGAGGGTATAATTCCAAGTTATTGGAGGAGAGCGGTAATAGTACCCTTATATAAAGATAAGGAAGGAAAGGGGAACTGTAGAAATTATAGGGGAATAAGTTTATTGTTTTGTAGGGAAGGTATATATGCTGGTATTTTGGTCGAAAGAGTGCGTCGAGTGACTGAAGGACTGATTGGGGAAGAACAAGGTGAGTTTAGGAGTGGTAGAGGATGTGTGGATCAAATATTTACTTTGAGAAAATGAGGGAGAAAGAATAAAGAATAAAAATTATTTTAGGTTTTTTTTATTGGATTTGCACAGGCGTATGATAGAAGTTAAATGGGAAGCTTTAAAGGGCAGGTGTTAGTGATTATGGTGTTGGTGGGAGGCAAACTTCTGAATGGGAATCAAAAGTATAAGATAGTGAAGCCGTGTGGTAAGGAATAAATGGTGTCAATGGTGATGGTTTAGGATTAATAGCGGAGTGAGCAGGGTTTGTGTTATGTTCTCCTTGGTTTTAATTTTGTATACATGGATTGGGTGGGTTATGGAAATGAATTCGAAGGTGGGGATGGCAAAGGAAATGTGGTTATAGATTGGATGGAGAAATCGAGATGGAGTGGAGGGTGCCCAACCTATTATATGGGCGGATGATTTGGTTCTGTGGGCGAATCTTGAGAGAGTTTGGGAAGAAAGATTTGGTTGGTAGAAAGAGTTGGAGGGTGTGTAAAAGGAGGGGTTTGAAAGTAACGTAGATAAGAAAAGTAACGGTATATGGTTTGTTGAAGGTGAAGGAACAGTCCCTCAGTTGTGAAGTTAATGTTTAGACTGGTGGAACGCAAGACTGGAACAAAAGTGTCTGAGTTTAAATATTTAGGGTAATAAGGTATTGTTTGAGAAGGGAACGGATGATGCAGAGTGTATTTATAAAATTGTTGTAGTAGAAAAGTTGTGATGGCAGGAAGGTGTGGTGCAATTTTAATCCGTTGGTGAATGTAAAAAGGGCACATAAGCATCTTGAAGTGCGCTATGGGTCAATTACATGAGGGTATGAGGCTTAGTTACCTGTGTTCTTGTATAGAGTATGAGAGACTATTGGTACCTTGGAATAAAGAGTATAGACTAAAAAGTTCAATGTAGTTCAGATGGACAATCTTAGGGGCATGCTTAGGTGTAGAAGAAATTGAAATAAAATGAGGATACGAAAATCGTAATTTAGAGAGTTGTTGAGAGTGGTAGTGAAGAAAGGTGTAAAATGACGAAGAAATAAATGGAAAAGTAGTGTTGAGAATGGATTTTGGTCATGGATGGAAAGGATGAATAATAGTCGGGGTTTGGTTAACAGCGGATGTATAGGTTGGCGAGTGTAAGTTGGGACCGACGGCCTGTGGGAAACCGAAGAGAGAAAGTGGATTGAGTCGGTGAATAAATGTCTGAAGGAGAGAAGATGTAAGAGTTTGGCAGAGGGCGAAAATAAAGGTGCAAAATAAGAAGTGATGGCGGTTTTTTGTATGGGGGCATGATTTGTGCCTCACCCCTCGTGGGCCACAAGGGATGAAACCCTGTACATTTAACGATTTACCCATAAGTGAGGGTCCGATGCCAGCAGAGTCCCATGAAAAGCTCTAAGGGATGGATTTTCTGTCTGTGACGAGTTCTACTAATTAATGGTACAGAGGTGGAACGCGGTAAGAGCTGAGGCTTTTTCCTTAATCGAACTTTGTTTTGTCATAAGTTCTTCCCTTCTAGCTGATGCTATTTCTTATCTTTTCCGATGGCATGACACGTGAAACATAAACGCACCTTACCCCAGAGCAGTCTTGGAGGGTGCAAGAGTAGAAAAAGAAAGAAAGAAAGAAATTACTAATATTATTAATAATAATAATAATAATAATAAATATAATAATAATAAGATAATAATAAGTAGGATATAATAATAATAATAATTATAATAGGAAAAAATTTGAATTCACTGAAGAGCAAAAAAGTAAGATGGTAGAAGACGAAAATCTTGTGCAGGACAGCAAGATAAAAATAGTTCAGATTAAAACGGTACGTATTGTTTTTATATTTTACCCATTAAATATCTGATCACGTCTCTTATTTTAACAGATAATTTATATTATATGAATCAACCTCTATGCATAGAGTTTTGAATTACTTTGTTATGGATTGAGCAAAAACAATTACCTTCATCCGGTTGTGTTCAATCTTCTAAATTTAGCATAAATTTGTTTATACCAATATATCTAAAATTCATCATCTTTTTGTTTCTTTCAGATAGAAATTAAAGAAGCTCCAATTTCAAAACTATTCAAAAAACAGAAAAACGGTGTGGTTTTCTCTTAGCCTACAACCTAACCGCAGTAATATTATTTCATTTTCAGAGGAATATGCTTTAATTTATTAGTGCATTTTAAGATTCTTGATTTTCTCTTTTTCTACTTAGGAAACTGATATAGAACCTAATGTTGATAATCAAGATGCTCATTCTGCTGCAGTAGTCATACATAAACCTCACTCAGATACAGACCCCATAAACGAAGTTCACTCTTCTGCAGTAATCCTATCACGCTACTATGCCACTGCACTAGCAAAAAAATCGCAAAATATGAATGCTCTCTCTGGATGATAAATCGACACCCAGACAGAAAAGGTCTCTCTAATGCTGAATTTCAACCAAATTATAAAGCAATCTTCAAATTGTCAAGTTAGATGTTATTTTGTTTGTAATAATGTTAGTATATATAAATGTCCGAGAAAGAGGACATATTAAATTAAGTATAGTGCATAAATAAGTGAAATGTTCGCGAACAGCAAAGGATAAGTTATATTAGTTTAATATATAGGAAATGTCCAGAGAGATTGAGGACTAAAAGGTTACTAACTAGACGAATGATAGGAAAAGAGATATTTAATAATGTTTAATAGATAACTGGGAGGAACTGTCACGATCTTAATGTCCTAAATAATATGATTCTCAAGACGACAAATACATAGCGGATCTCTGATATAATATAGTTATCATAAAAAAAGACGAAATAGTCGAAACAGGAAAAATCAGTTCAAAAACGAACTGAATTGATACGAACGGTAACATAAAATAACGAATATGGTCCGCATCGGAACAATGTTTCAAAAGACGAGTTTCGAAGTTATACTACGTTTAAAAAGACGAAATGTGGAAAATGACTTATAGTTCAAAAAGAGAAATGTCCGACACTGCATATAATAGTTCAAAAGACGAAATGTCCGAAGAACTTATAGCTTCAAAGAACGAATGTCATAGAACTTATGTTAATAAAGATAGATAAACGGAATTTGGGTTAAAAAAGACGAATGTTAAAAACGAGACTTATAGTTAAAAAAGAAGTGTCAGACAGTGACCAATACCTATTTACAAAGACCATTGTACCGAACGGACTTTATGTTATCAAAAAGGACGAATTTTCTGAAGGACTTATAGTTCAAAAGATATAGAACTTTCGAAAAGACGGAATGTCTTAACGGACTTATAGTTTCACTAAAGCGAAATGTCCGAAGGATTATAGTCAAAAAAGACGAATATGATCGAACGGATTATAGTTCAAAAAACGACAATGTGATACATAAAGACATATATAGTTATAAAAAAGGTAGAATGAATTATAGTTCAAAAAGACAATGTCGAACGGATCATATATATATAAAAAACGACGAAATGTCGAACTGGAACTTATGTTCAAAAGTACGAATGTTTCCGAAGGATTAATAGGTTCAAAGAAACGAAACCGTCCGTAGAGAAATAGTAAAAGACGACATGTCCGAACGACTTTTTAGAGTTCAATAAGATGAAATTGTCCCGCGGACTTATTAGTTTATTTAAAGCTGGAGAAAGGCTTTGTGAGAGGAAATAAAAGACGAATGTTCAGAGAAATTCTATAAAAAGACCAAATGTCGAACGGACTTATAGTTAAAAAGACGAAAGACGAAATGTCCGAAACGACTTATAGTTCAAAAGACGAAATTCGAACAGACTTATAGTTCAAAATACGGACTTATAGTTCCAAAAGACGAAATGTCCGAACGGCAAAGGTAAAAGAAGACGAAATGTCCGACAGGACGAGAAATGATAAAAAAAGACGAAAATGTCCGACGGACAAATAGTTCAAAAGACGAAGTAGAACGGAACTATAGTCATAGTTTAAAATGACCAATGTGGTAACTGGATATGAGGTATTAGACAGAGACTGAGATGAAATTATGTTCAAAAGACGAAATGTCCGAACGGACTATAGTTCAAAAAGACGAAAGAGATAATATATCAACACGAAACTGTCCAACGGAATATAGTATATAAACGAATGTCTAAATCGAGACTTAAGTTCAAAAGACGAAGTGGTACGATAGGACTCACTTTATTTCAACAAGATCAAAATGTCCGAATCGGACTTATAGTTAAAAGACGTTTTTCTGAATAGGACTTATATGATCAAAAGACGAAATGTCGAACGGACAAAATGTAAAATAGATATATATAGATATATAGTTTCAAAAGAGAAAATGTACGAAGATATATCAACAAAGTACGAAATATAGTAATCTATGGTTCAAAAAAACGAAAATATTACCGAAGGATCATTTATGTTTTAAAAGACGAAATGTCCGAACTGACTTATAGTTCAAAACGACGAAATGTCTGAACGAAAAATGATCAAAAGAGACGAAATGTCCGAACGGACTTAAATGTAGTTCAAAAGACGAAATGTCCGAACGACTTATAGTTCAAATAAAGATAAGCGTGAAAATGTCGAAGGACTGTCTTCATAGATATATAATATAGTTAATATAAAGACGAAGTTGTCCGAACGGACTTATATTTCAAAAAGACAAATATCCGAACGGACTTATAGTTTCAACTAGATATAATCTGAAAAGGATTTATAGTTAAAAAGACGTAAATGTCCGAACGGACTTAATAGTTCAAAAAGAAATGTCCGAACGGACCTTTAGTTCAAAAAGACCAAATAGTAGAAACGGACTTAAGTTCAACATATAGATCTATAGTTTAAAAGAAGAATGTCCGAACGACTTATAGTTCAAAAAGACCAATGGTCCGAACGGACAAACTTAAAGTAAGGACAAATATTTTAAAAGTTCAAAATGTACCGAAAAGGACAAACTTTTGATTATAAAAGACGAAATGTCCGAACGGACTTATTGTTAAAAAAGACGAAATGTACGAACGGATATATACGAAAAGTCCTGACGGACTTACAGTTCAAAAAGACGAAATGATCCTGAACAGTAGACTTATAGTTCAAAAAACGAAAATGTCATCGAACGGCAATCTTATAATTCAACTATAGGAAAAACGAATGTCCGGACGGCAAATCATAGATTCAGAAAGACGAAATGCTCGCAACGAGACATATGTATTCAAAAGGACCAAATGTCGAACTGGACTTATTAGGTCTTTTGAACTATTCAAGTTAACTATACAAATGTTCAAACGGACTTATAGATCAAATGACCGAAAGCGGACTTAAGTCAAAAAGACAAAAAATGTCCAAACACGCCGAGACTTTAAATCAAGAAGGACGATAATGTCGGAACGGAGAAATAAAGTTCCAAAAAGCCAAATGTAGAAGAGACAAATAGTTCAAAAAGCCGAAATGTCAGAGAACAGGACAATAGTTCAAATGACAAAATGTCGCGAACGGATTATAGTTTAAAAAATAGACGAAATGTCGAAAGGCCTTATAGGTTCAGAAAGACGAAATGTCGAATGTTTATAGTTTCAAAAGACGAAAATGTCCGATACGGACTTATAGTTCAAAAGACGAAATGTCCGAACGGCAAATAGTTCAAAAAAAGACCAATTCCGAACAGACTTATAGTTCAAAAAAGACGAAATAGTCTGAATGGTGAACTTAATGTTTAAAGACCAAATGTCGAACGGACTTATAGTTCAAAAAGACAATGTCCAAACGGACTTATAGATCAAAAAGACGAAATGTCGACGGTCAAATAGTTACAAAAAGACCAAATAACTGTCCGAAGGACAATGTTTTAAAAGATACGAAATTGTCTAAACGGTACTTATAGTATTCCAAATAGAGAGATAAATATCCGATACTTCTATAGTTCAAATAATGATCAGATATATTCAAGTTGCTTTATAGTATCAAATGTAAAAGAAAAATACAATATGTGCTAACAGAGACTTATAGATTCAAAAGTACGAAATTTCCGAACGGACTTATATAATAGATCAAAAAAGACGAAATGTCCGAAACGGACTTATGTCGCAAAAAAAGACGAAAATGTTAGAGACGATCTTATATAAGAGTTTCAAATAAGAACGAAAATATCCAGTACGAGACTTATACATAGTTTACAATAGAAGCGAATGGTCTAGAACCTACTTATAGTTTTAAACAATTAGGGAGTGCGTACTATAGTGCATTGTTTTTAAAAATATTCTTTTTATGACGGATTATGTGTTAACTGGAGTGTAAAATACAAAAAATAAAATTTCATAAAATTCCTATTGGATTCTAAGAGTGAGTCGAGAAGCCGTCCATTTATGGGACATTGGCCTCTTTTCAGGAAAATTGTATAAAGAACAAAAATCTGGAATTATTTATTTTTTATTAAAAAAAACTTATACCCAGAATATTATAATTAATACTATAATAAATATTATATTATACTAATATATATATATAATAATGACATTATATTATAATATTTGGATATATTACTATATATATTATATATATATAATATATCTATATTATATATATATATATATTTATATTAATATATAGTATAATAATATAGTAATATATAGTAGCATTATATATAATCAACATCGTAATGATAAATACTATTAAAGCTACATAATTGTATGAAATTTGAAAGTTTTCGTGAAGGGGGACATCACAATTCACGCAAAGGCGATCCTTTTTAGGATATCTTTTTAGTTAAAACCTAAGCGGGATGAAGCTCTACGTTGTGTCTTTCGCTATAGTGTAGCAAAAATGGTTAATATGAACGCCAATTACAATAGTAATCTTTTTTTTTTTTCTTTCTGACAAGTAGTTATCCTTTGCGGCCGAACAGGATTGAAAGATCTTTTCCTTTCAATATGAACTTTGGAGAGATACCTGATTGCTACCTCCCTTCTGATTATCCAGTCAGAGACATTTTTTTGTATCTTCGTTTAGAATGTTATATAATTCATCCTCGGTGTACACGATGACATGTTTATATTGGGTGAATTATGGAGACACCAACTTACTTTCCTCTTATACAGTGTTCTGTAAGCGATACTTGCTTGTCAAGACTCTGCCCAATAACCTATTCCCTTATGGACTTGGTGTTATGCCGAAATTCTTTCCGGATGGGCACACTGATAACCTTTTTTGTATTTTGGAATAACGTGTAACATTGGTTGTTGGGTATGCTGTGCTATAGTTTGGTGCAGCCGAGACCGGTGTATTGTCGTGCCATTTTGTTATAAATATTTTATTGGTCTCATCGAATCTGTAGTCGATATGTTCTCTCTCCGTATTCTTTTCCATTTCCTTAGTGGCAATCACAGGGCATTTTTTCGTTCCATTCTCACTTATGGTTCCAGTGGCTTTTATGTTTCTGTCTGATAGAGACTTCAAAGTGGCAATGCTAGTAAAAAAATTGTCAAAAAATAATTGGTAATGACCTGCTTCGGCGTCTGGGATTATTGAGGTAAGGTTTGTTATAACTTTGAATCCAAGTGGATCTGTCGTTTCGCTTGTTTCTTTCCCTATGTAGGGAGAAAACTTATAAAGGTAACCATTGCTACTGCAAAGGCACCACACTTTGAACCCGAATTTTATAGGTTAACCTTCACATACATTTTCATTGAATGCAAACCATAGTAACGAATCATCATTTCATCTATTGAAAGATGGGAGTCGAAGATCCCAAATTTTATGTTGTCTGACAACTTGTCTAGATACAGTCGTAACTTGAATAATTTATCATTTTTATCAATTTTGGAGTTATCATTCAAATGAAGATATTTTTTTATTTCTTTGAATAAATTTTTTGATACGGGTTTATACTATTAGGTAAACCGATAGGAGATTGTCCAATACATTTTTGTTGCGGAGTCTGTGATACGCTAAGTACGTATTCAGTACCAAGAAAATTTTCAACTCATTCATGGTCAAGAGAAGGTGAGATCATTTTTTTTGTCTTGCATCACCATACTTTGATATCATAACTCCAATGCAATCAATTTTCTGGAAACATTCACCTCGAAAGATTTCAATTGTTTTTCTTGCTATCTTCCAGCGTTTCGAAATTTCTCTTAGATGACAGCAGTCACTTGTCTTATAATTCTGGATCCTTTTTCTCCACTTTGTGTTCATGAAGTCGATGGTAGTTATATTTCTGTATGAACTCTTTCCAAATCCACCAATTTCAAAAGTTCTGCGACATAATTATATTACGAGGAGTCCAGGTCATTTGCGTTATAGTTTTCTTCGTCCATCTTTCAGAATTATTGGAAACTTCGACAATCTTCGAACCCCTCCTCTCCATTAGTCTCAATTGCCGCTTTCACCTCAGATGATTACAAGCTGGAAGGGACGATTAATCTGATAATAGTTATACTGCAATTGACTATACCGATATATTTATATTATATAGTATATTATATTAATATATTTTATAACTTACATATTATTATTTATATTATACATGATTTAATTATATATATATTATTATTATATAATAATTATTATTTATAATAATAATATATATTAATATATATATATATATCAAGCTTCACGCTATTCTAAATCCACAGTAAATTTTTTTTTGTTCAACTCAGAACATAAGATTGGAACTCGCAATATAATATTATATAAGAATATATGATTTCTATATTTTTAAATGATATATTATATTATAATATATAGATTTATATATATATAATAATTATAAATATATTTATATATTAATATTCAATTTACTATATATATATATAGTATATATTATATATATTATTATATACATATATATATTTAAATATAACTTATTTACAATTATATAAGGTTCTTAATATTATTTATATATAAGGTATAATATATATATAATATATACTCTTAATCTAAAGTGTTATATATATACTATATATATATATATAATATGATCTATATATATATACTAATATTATATTCTATATATACTATATATATTTGTGGCAATAATTAATCTTATCCCTTACGAATAGCTCCTTTTCTCTATAATTGTCTCATAACTTCTGTCAGCAAATGGGCACACTGTACCAACAATGGGACTTTTAAAAAACTTAAATACGATAATAAATTCAGATGAAAGAATATTTGCATTCAGTGATGAATTAGGCAATAAAGTTTCCAATGAACAAGTACGAAATGGCAACAAACGTTGCTGGATCATTACCAAAAGAATAGAGGGAAGATGTTTACACTGTCTGTGTATGAAAATCATGAGCATTTCTTACTTGCGCGCAAATAGATATTACAAGATTATGCAAATCATGTGAGACTTTTTACATGAATATAATATTTAGATACGACTTAGAGTACGTAAGACCCTTTGTACAAAAGCAAATTAAATAATTTATGAAACAAAACTGAGTAGGATTAGTAATTTAAGGAGCTTGATCTGCACGTGTCGATTCCACAGGGAAAATTGGCCGCTTGGGTTAAAAAGACGAAAATGTCGGTACGGATTATATGTTTCATAAAAAAAAGATGAAATGTCCGAAAGGACTCACTTATAGTTCAAAAAGAAGAAATGATCTGAAACGGATTTTATTGGCTATTCAAAGTAGTAAATCTGTCCAGAACGGACTTATTAGTTTCAAAGAAAGAAACGTCCGAACAGGAACAAGATACGTTAAAATGACGAAATGGAACGAGACTGTTAGTTCAATAAGATTGAATGTCGAAGGACTTATAGTTTTCACAAAAAGACGAAATGCACGACTGGACTTATAGTTCAAAAAAACGAAATGTCCGAACTTAATTATAGTTCAAAAAGAAGAAATGTCCGAACGACTTATAGTCAAAAAGATGAAAGTCGAACGGACTATAGTTCAAAAGCACGAAATGGTCCGAACGACTAGTTAAAGACGAAATGTCGACACGGACTTATAGTTCAGAAGACAGAAATGGTCCGAACAGACTTATAGTTCAAAAGACGAAATATCCGAACGGCTTATAGTTCAAAAAGACAATGTCGAACGGACAAATAGTTTCAAAAAGGACGAAAAATAATAGTCGAAAGGAACATATTGGTACAAAAAGAGCGTGAAATGTCGAACGGAACAATAGTTAAAAGACGAATATTCACAGAACAGATGAGACATATAGTTCAAAAACGAATGTGGGAAACGGACCTTATCAGTTATATAAGATATCGCAAATACGAACTGATTCATAGTGTTCAAAAAAGATCTGATAAATGTCGATAAAGAGACTTATATGGTAAAGAAGTACGAAAAAACTGTCACAAACAGGAACTTAATAGTTTAGTAAAAAGGATAATATGGTACAAAGGTAAAATTAATATATCTAAGAAAAGCCATGACAATGGATCATTAAAGCTTAATAAGTTTCAAAGAATAACGAAAGTGTCCGAAAAGTGACTTTATATTTTCAATAAGACAAAAATTTCGAACGGAATTATAGTTCAAAAAGACCGATTTTCTGAAAGGTGAGGAACTATTATAGGTCAATATAATAAGACGAGAAACAGAACGGACTTAGAAGTTCAAAAATTGACAGAAATTTGTCTCAACTGGCTCTATAGTTTTCATAAGCGAATGTACGATACGGTACTTACTAGTGTTTTCCAAAAAGACGATATAATGTTCCGGACGGACTTGGTAGATTAGGAAAAACGGAAATGTCCGAACGTGATTTAGTTTAAGAAAGACGAAAGTGTACTGTTACTGTACATTAGTTAGTTCAAAAGGACTGAAATGTCGACGATCTTATAGTTCAAAAAGATCGAAATGATCACGATGTCCAAACGGACTTGGAGTTCAAAAAGACGAAATGTCGAACGGACTTATAGCGTAGAAACTGACTGAAATTTAAGGATATATTAACAAGAGTCAAAAGAGAAATGTAAAAGACTACGAAAAAGAGTTTCGAGAACAAACGATGTTGTTGTCCTCACCATTCTCCTTTAGGTGATAATAGAGGTTAGATTAAACAATACGAGGAAACAGAGTGGGGTTTACCATGGAAGCCATTGAAAGTATGTAGTACAGAGCACGATAAATAATAGATAAAGAATGAATAGATAACAATAAACAATATAAATATATGGGTTAATCGTATGTTAATATAGTTAAGTTATAAAAGTTCTGTCCACTCAAGTCAATATTAAATGAAGTCAATTAGTTAAAATGAGAGCGAATGGTCGAACGGACTTAATGTTAAAAAAGATCCCAAAAAGATCCAAGTCGGCAATTTTATCAAACACTAGACGAAATGTCAACGTAAACATAGTTCGATCAAAGCACCAAATGTCGAAAGGACAAATAGTTAAAAGACGAAAATGGATCCGAAGGAACTTATAGTTTCAAAGATGAATGTCGAATCGGAACTTAATTATGTATCAAGTATAGACCTGAAATGTCTGAGAGGACTATACAGTTAAAAGACGAAATGTCCGACGGACTTATAGTTCATAAGACGAAATGTCGAATAACGGATCTTATATTCACAAAACTGTGAAATATATCCGGTCGGACTTAATAGTTCAAAAAGACGAAATGTCCGAAACGACACAAATATAGTTCAAAAAGACCAAAAATGTCCGAACGGACTTATGGTCTTTATTGACTATTATGTAGTTCAAAAGGTACGTCAAAATGTTCAAAGACGGAGTATAATTCAAATCGTAACCGGAACGGACTTATAGTTTAAAAGACGAAATGTCCGAAAACAAATAGTCAAAAAGGAGAAATGTCCGAACGGACAAATTGTTTAAAATAAAGACCAACATGTCCCGAAAGGACAATAGTTCAAAAAGACCAATGTCCGAACGGACAAAAGTTCAAAAAGACAAATGTCCGAGACACACGGCGATTATAGTTCAAATAAGACGACAATTGTCCGAAAGGATCTATATAGTTCAGTAAAAAGAACGAATGTCCGAATGATATAGTTCAAAAAGCTGAGAGTTCAGGAAAGAGGACTTATAGTTACAAAAAAGACGAGAAATGTCACAGAACGGACAATATAAAAAAAGACAAAATGTATCCGAACGGATCATTATAAGTTCAAAAGAAGCGAAATGTCCGAAGGGGACTTATAGTTTAAAAGGACAAAGTCGAACGACTTATAGTTAAGAAAGACAATGTCAAAGCGGACTTATAGGTCAAAAAAGGTTTATCTAAAATGTGTCAAAAAACGGGCAATAGTATCAAAAGACCAAAAATGTCGAAAGAGACCAAATAGTTATCAAAAGTACGAAATGAGTCCGAAACGGAACTTATAGTTACAAGAGAAACGAAAATGTCCGAACTTAACTATGTTCAAAAAGACGAAATTTCCGAATGGACTTATAGTTCTAAGACGAAATGTCCGAACAGACTTATAGTTCAAAAAGCAAATGTCGAACGGACTTATAGTTCAAAAAGACGAATTGTACGAACGGAATATAGGTTCAAAACAGACGAATGTCCTGACGGAATTATGTTCAAAAAGACGAAATGTCCGACTTTGAAAATAGTTCAAAAAGACGAAATGTCGAACGGACTTATATTAAAAGACGAATGTCGAACGGGACTTATAGTGTCAAAAAGACGAAATGTCAAAACGGAACTTATAGTTCAAAAGACGAAGTGTCGAAGGCACTTATAAGTCAAAAAGAGAATGTCGAAGGACTTATAGTCCAAAAAGACGAAATGTTCGACGGACTTTATAAGTTCAAAACGCGTGAATAAATCGACGACTTCTAGTTCAAAAGACGAAATGTGCGAACTTACTTATAGTTTAACCCATTAGGGGCCGTCTATAGTCATCGTTTTTAAAAAAATATTTTTTATGACGGATTCTGTGTTACTATAAAAAATAAAAACTACAAAAAATAAAATTTCCATAAAAATTCCATATTGATCTTAGTGTCGATCCGTCCCATTTATGGGACATTGGCCTCTTTTCAGGAAAATTGTATAAAGTAAAACTTTCTGGATTATTTATTTTTTATTAAACAACATTCTCATCTATCCTTTATTATATATATAATAGATATATATATATATATATATATAATATATATACTATATTATTATATATCTATATATATATTATATTTGAATTCTGAATCATCTAGCATATTTATGGCAATAAATGGGGCTAACACAATATATATAATATAATATATAATTATATAATATAATAATTTATATAATTATATAATATATAATTACAAATCGAATGTAATTCAATTACAGACTATCTTGTATAAAATCATTGAAGTTTCAGTGAAGGGGGACATCAAGAATTCTCACCAAAGTCTCTTAGTTTTTTTTACCGCGGGATGAGCATCTACGTTGTGTTCCTTTCTAGTGAGCCAAATATGGGACCCTCAAAATCAATATAAATTATAATTTTTTTTATTCTCTTTCTGACAAGTACGCCTTTGCGGCCAGGTTGGATCTTGCCTTTCAAGAACTTTGGAGAGATACATGTTGCTACCTCCCTTCTGATATCCCGCAAAGACGTTTTTGTATCTTCGTTTACGTATAGTTTATAAATTCACCGGTGCTCAATTTTTTACACTGGTTACAATATAATTACGTGAATTATATGGATAAACAAAACTTATTTCTCCTTAATATCTGTTCTAGTAAGCGATACTTCTTGTCAAGACATGTCCCACCCGAATCCATGGATCTATATGTTTCTTATTTCAGAAATACTTTTCGGGATTTGGGACAACATACTGCTTAAAACACTATTTTTGGTATTATTTGGAAAAAACGTGTAACATTGGTTGTTGGGTTATCTGCTGTGCTATATGATGTTGTGCAAGCCGAGACACAGAGGTGTAATGTCGTTGCCATATTTTGTATATCCATATTTTATTGATCTATCGATCTGTAGTCGATATGTTTCTATCTTCACTATTCTTTTTCACCATTTCCTTAGTGGCATCAAGGGCATTATTTTCGTTTGACCATTCTCACTTATGGTTAGTGCGTTTTTATGTTTCTGTCTGAGAGAGACTTCTATTCAAAGTGGCAATGCTAGTTAAAAAATTGTCAAAATAATTGGTAATTAGACTGTGCTTCGGCGTCTGGGATTATTGAGGTAAGGTTTGTTATAACTTTGAATCCAAGTGGATCTGTCGTTTCGCTTGTTTCTTTCCCTATGTAGGGAGAAAACTTATAAAGGTAACCATTGCTACTGCAAAGGCACCACACTTTGAACCCGAATTTTGTAGGTTTACCTTTCACATACATTTTCATTGAACGCACCCTAGCGAATGAGGGTGCGTGGGCCGCCTTTTCATGCCATGCTGAATTCAGAGTTATATATATAACCACCCAGTGACCCAGTCTGTAAACTTGATATATTTATCAGTTTATCAAAGCTTCTCTTTTCATTTTTAAAGTCCTCGGTGTTATCGCCTATTTTCAATACAGTAAAAAAACAAATAACAAATAATTTAAATAAAAATATGGGTACTTGATCAAGTAGGAATCAGTAGAAATGTAGAATAGGTGATGGTGTTGAAAGGTGGTGTTCATGCTTTGAGTACTGATTATTTTAACCCCGCATGTGATTACTCTTCAGGGTATGTTAAAAAATGAAAAATTTTTTAATAAAGAATACGACTTTAATCAATATATCAGATAGATTTTTTCTTCTATGTGGATTTAATGAGTAATACTATTACTGTTTGGTAGTTATTTAAATAAGTTCTAATTTTTGAGAAGGAATAACTTTGTTATAAATTTGGTTGTAGGTTTTATTTATTTTTCCCCGGGACCCGTTCATGAGAGTGTAGTGGAATTTTGGTTTGGGTTTGTATTGCGTTTTAGGGTTTAAAAACAAAAACCAATTGTATATTCCGCTTAAGTTTTTTGCAAGGGGTATTACGAAGATTGTTATTTGTATAGGGGTAAGAGGCTATTTTAAACTGTAAAATAAAACGAAAAACAAATAGTGGTATTGTAAAAAGTCAAATTTAATACAAAATATGACTTGATATCAACATAGTATCAATGATCAATAGAAATCAGGAACTTTAGTGAAAGATACAGGACGGGAGTAGCTGGATGGTAGGTTGATTTACTGCATTTTACTTGCTTTTAACGTAACCCGAATATATTATACTTTGCTACTGATTTTACATTTGGGCTTAGGTATTTATTAAAAATGGAAAAAATTAGTTGTTATTTTGTGTAAATTGTTAAATTCAACTTTCCGAACAATTTTTAATGGGAATATATACAACAAAAAATAAATAATTGATATCTTTATTTTGGAACAGTCATGAGGAAAATTTCTCAGAAAAAAATGAGTTATCATGGAAGGGTTTTTAGGTAGTTTAAATAAGTAGTGGAAGAGGACAGTTATATGATTATAACTGAACTTAATACTGGAGTTTATCTGCTTTAGGCGTATTGTAAATAACGATAAATTTGCAGTTATAAATAAATCGGGATAGAATATTTTTTTTTTTTTGGGCTTTTTGGGTAAAGTTGTTTTTAGGTGGTGATTTTTGTTCTGGGGGCAATCGAGGGGGTATTTGGATTGTTATTATCATTTTCATGAATTTTAGATTAAAAACTAAGTAGTGGGATATACATTTTACACAAAATAAATACTTGGCGTTTCAAAAAAACTTTGCCTTTAAAAAAAAAACAAAAAATTCTGAAATTTAACTGTTTCTATATAGATTCATCACTCATCAGAGTTTGTTTTGGTGGGGCTGGAGACCCTCCATCTTTATGTCAGATTGTGTGATGCTTTCCACGGAACTATATATTAAAACGATCCAATAATGAGTGGTGATGAGGTAACACATATATAATTATAGAAAGAGAGAATGCAATTCATCTTTAAGTTTTTTTATTATAGCGCAGTCGTTCTCGTTCTTTATATTTAGAAATGGTAAAGAGTTTTGGTTTGGGGGAGGGATTTCCAATGTAAATATTATGTTTTGGACATGGATGATTAAGGCAATACCTAATTATGAAAGGGATTTTATTTGGTTACTTATTATTTATCTTTATAGTTTTTTTGTGGCAAAATTTATACTGTCTTCTACTGAAGATCTCGCACCTTGTTATATTAGGGTACATAAGAGGAAAAAATATAAATCGAGGAATTGGGACAAGATAATAAACAGTGTGTGATTATCCCCCATGTGTGCTCATGGTCATTTCATCTCGTGTTCTACATAGCATTATTAACTTTTGTTTTTTTCCACAAAATTGTGGGATAAAACCAAAATCGTAATATTTAACGTTTTTTCGAAAATTTGTCGAGAGATTATCCCGCTGAAAAAAAAAAAAGTTGAAAGTAAGTGGGAATTGATTGATGTTTAAATGTCAAAGTTTGGAGCCTATCTGAGCTGATATTATTGTTATTTTCATAACGGTTGTATTGTTATATTATGTTAGAAAAAACAGTTGGGCTCCTAAAATGCATAATAAAAAACCACAGCCACTCATAAGGTGTGGGCGTGTGTCTCAACTTACAATGTTAAGGACGGACAGGTTTGCGATCGATACCTAAACATAAAATATTTATTTCTGAAGTTATGTCGAACGTATTAATAACGCAGTAGTTTGGGGCTATCAGGTTTCTTATCAGGGCCTCTTTATAATATTTTTATATTTGTATATGGAAAAAAAGAGAAGTGGAATCCACTAACTCCGTGCCCCCGGACTCCATAGGAATCCTGCGTTTATATTGACTTTATTAACGTCTATAGTGAGTAGCATTCATGGATAGACTCCTGTGACGTGTAACGGAGTAATCCTCAAGAAAAAAGAACTATAAATAACGGATAAATAATTGAAGAACTTTCCAAATATTGTATGAATTATACTGAATGTTTATTGTCATAAACGGTGCTTCATTTCGCTTACCTGGTCCACTCCAAGCACCGTGAACTAAGACTCGGAAGGGCAAAGAAATCATCCTACTGAATCCAGAAATAGAGCTACCCCAGGGGCAGAGATCTTCTTGAGACAGTACTTAAAAGCCTGAATCCTCTCACGGCGAGAGAGAATTGGCGGGAGTGCTAAGTTACGAGACATCTGAATCGTTTATTATAAAAAAATGGAAGGGTCGGAGGTCCCCCTTGATGGGAACCCTTTCTGAGGCCGTAATATACACGTACTACTGACTAAGGGGATCAAATCACCATCTAAACCACCACTCCAAATTTTACCAGATACGGTAACTCGTAACACATGTAAAATATATATTCGGAGCCATAGGGCTGAGCCAGGAGCGGAGCCTAAAAATAATAACAATGAAAGAATAATATTAAATAATTAATAATAATAAAAATATCAATAATAATCACTCCATCATAAGTAATAATATAATAATAAATAACAATACCTTATAAGAAGGGCTTATACAAAAGTATTTCAGTAGGACCCTATCTAACGTACAAGTATTTCTCAAAGTATTGGTGTGGGTGGGACTGTATCCCCTATGGGTGCATGCGCAAATAAGTAGTGGTGTGCTTAATGACGAGCGTTGTACGTCTCCCCATTGGGCAGGTGTCAAGTATAGAGAGTCAGATATCATCAGCAAAGCAAAACTCATATCCTATACCTAAGTGATAGTGCGGTAGCAAGGATGCCGTATGACGAGAAATAGCCTGGTGCAGGTGTATTGTGTGCGGTTGCTGTGTGCGGTGCGGTGCGGTGCGGTGCGGATAGCGGATGCTGGTGCGGTGATACAAGTCCTCTGTGGGGCCTTAATACGCGTATATAAAATAATTGTATATCAATATTATTTTCCATGAAAACTTTTATTATTTTTTTAAATTTTGTATCATTTTATAAACCTTTTATTAATAGTTTTAATATTTATTTTTGAAATTTCGTGTACTTTTACAAGTAAAGATATTTTATTTGTGATTTTTTTATTTCTTATAATTATTGCTTATATTGGTTGTTTTAATCACATATTAATTAAAATAATAAATAATTAAATTAACTAAATAAACATTTACTAACATTCAATTACCATTAAATAATATTGATTTTTTTAAGGGAATTAATTTATTTATTAATTATATACAATTGTGTCTTGTTGGGTATCTTCTCTAGGTTCATCGGATATGCGGTTCGACTCGGTTTACTTTCCGGTTTCTACTTCCGGCTCGTTCAATATAGTAGCTCTCTTTAACTACTCATGTTCTTTTTATGTAAACATCCTGTTTAAAGGAGCTAGTTGCATATGTTATACTACATTTGATTCGATATAAATCTATAAGATCTATATAATAAGGAAATAATTATGAAGTTTTATAAATATATATATATATAATATATATATAATATAAGAATATATTATATATATATAATATATATATAAATATATAATATATATCATATATATGTATATATGATAGAATAAAATTATCATATATATACTAGTATATACATATATATATTATAGTTATATATAATATATATGTATATATATTAATATATATATCATATATATAATAATATATATAATATATATATATATATATAGTAATACGTATATATATATATATATATATATATACGTATATAGGTATATATAATAATTATATATATAATAAATATATATATTTATATATACTACTATACTGTATATGTATATAAATATATATTATATATATAGTATAATATATCTATATAATATATAATATGTATAAAGATATATATTATACTTATATAAAAAAATAAATTATATCATAATATATTATATATATATAAATATATATAAATTATAATGGCCTTGCGTTTTCGCCCTTACCTTTGTAAGAATCTGTGTAAAATATTGTTTTTGGACACATATTATGTTTCCATGATACCGGACGGGGACCCAACCCTTCGTCTTTCCCCACCAACCATTTTTCCCAACTTTTACCCGTTTGAAAAGAGGTCAATTTCATACTAATGTTATTAACTATTTATTCCTTGTTAATACTCAAATTTAATTTTGTTATGGTCAGATTATGTTTTAAAAACCAAAAAAAAAATCGGCTTTATCTTCACAAAGTCGGGCAGGTCTGTCTTCATAGATATGCCCAACGCCACTGAAAAGTTGTTAACTGGCAAAACTACTCGGAGGGCAGCTTACTAATGTAAAAGCACCTTTTGACCAAATCTGGATATTCTTTTCTTTTATACTTCCTCCATTTTTAAGCATCTTCCTGTGGACCTAGTCTTTTTTCTTTATGATACTTTTCTGTGAAGTTCAGTGATGTGCTGCTTGCGTTATTCTCCTCTTTATCGTCACTGCTGGAAGCAAGAATAGTAATGTACGCCTACTGGAACAAGGTGTTGATGAAGAATCTTTCTTTTCTTTCAGCTTCAGCATCCTCTAAGTGTTTATTTTCCAATTTGATGTCGTCACAAAGCCGAGCTATGCAATAGTTCACTTAATCAGTTAATTGTACAGAGGAGAAAATTTCCCATTGTACCTTGTAATAAAATATGTCGCTGATTTATACATATCCTCATTTTCAAGTCCTTTAAATCTTTTGTTAAGTTCGGCTTTCAAGGTTTGGGTCATGTAACTAGTCACCTTCTTTCCCTTCTCATAATCTTCAAGGAATGACAATGATTGTTTAAATGTTTCAAGTTTATCACATACAATTTTCTCAAGAGCGGTTTTAAGTTTAACTATAAAAGGTATGAAATACCCAATTGTAGATGTTGATTCGCTAAACTTTTTTGTAATTTTTTTCGTAACGCTCTAAAAATTTTACACATCCAAACAATATATCCACTTTAATATTAAGAACAGGTATTTTGTATTTGGTAGCATAATACAAACAAAGCGACTCTTTTAATTCTTCTGTTCTTATCAACATATGTAAAAGTGCTGTTCCACCTTGTAGCTGAATCATGTACAACTTTTAATATAAGCATTTGGATCCTCCCTTGAATCATTGAGCTATTGTTGAATGATGGAAAAGAGTGGTAACTGTGAAACATTTGATAGATAATGAGTTTCTTTTTTTTTCCTTTTGTTGGTCTATTTCACTTTTAATTGTTAACTGCATTCTATGTACTGTACAATTCAAATTATTTAGCCCAGAAAGGAAAAGTGCATTTTTTCAGGTTTGCTCCAGGATCGCTCATTACACAATGAACGTTTGCTCTTTCAATGTTACATTTTTCCAACATTTCGTCAAATTTTCTTTAAATGCATTCTCCTGTGTGCAAATCTTATAAAGGTATAGAAACTAAAACATGAATTATTCTCACAAATTTCCTCTTGACAGTATGTACAGTCAGGCTCACAAACGACACCCCAGCAGAAGTACCTGACCATATATCTGTAGTGAAATTATATTTATTTTATTGCTTTATTTCATCAATTATTTGTTTTATTTCATTGATAACAAATTCATATACTCCATTGCATATCAGGTACTAGTAGAAAATCCTTTACCTCAGTTTGTATTGCAGAATAACTTCTGCCTATAATCTCATGAATTCAAGGTCTTTCATATGTCTGAATGGGAGATCATCCATCACTATCATTTCTGATATTCGTTTATCCACTCTTAAAATTATCATTTGTATCCCAATATTTTGAAGCATGAAAATACTTCTGATTTATATATATATATATATATATATATATATATAATATATATATACTACTATTATATATACTAATATTAATATATATATTAATATATATATATATAATATATTTATTATATATATTATATATATATATATATATATATATATATATATATATATATATATATATATATATATATATATATATTATTTATTTATTTATTTATCTTCTTTGTGGAGTTGTTATTCATCAGTTACATCTTTGAACTGTTCTTTGTGCTTCAAACTTAAACACTTTTTAAGCTGTCGTCGTTCCTCGTCATTTCCTTGCATACGTATTATCTCAAAGAGAACATTAGACAGAGTCGTTAGGCTCCTCCGTGAAGTATTTCTACATAACACTTTTCTTTGACGCCATAATAGACTATGTTAAAACGAACGATAAGTAATATTTTAGCACTTCAAAACAATACAACCACTAATAATTAATAGCCGTTTTGTATAACCGAACATGAAGCATGCAAGAGACTGCCTACGGTAATGGTGTTAGTCTCGTCTTGGCGCCTAGAAAACTCCATTTAGGGGGGTTTCGAGAGGTCTTATTCCCCACCAAACTACTTACCCCACCTCTGGTGACGCTACCTTGCTTCAGGCGAGGATTGGGCCCCATACACCCTTCGTAGATATGCGGCCGTTGTTTTTTTAAATGTATTTTTGTATTTATTTGAATTTTTTTCTTTTTTTGCGAAAAGTTTATTTCTTGTGGTTTATAGAAGAAATGCCATAAGAAAGATCTGGACAAATCATTTTTAAATCTGCGATAGAATTTAAAAACGGTTCAGTTAAACTAGTCATTTTTAAAGAATTTAAAATCCATTGTTTTGTGTTTCCGCAATTAAAATAAGACTCTTCACACGAGCGGTTATTTTTCAATGAATAGCAATTCATGCCCGACTCTTTTTTAGAAGGTATATGTATTATCTTCCCCTTGTGCGATCGTATTCTCGCAGCTCCACCTCCCATTTGTACTTCAAACTTTTATGCTACAGTTATTTTAAGAGTGAGCGCCTTAATAATAATAATAATAATTTTCAAATCAATAATTTCAACATAAAAAATAAAATAATAATAATAAATAAATAATAAAAAAATTATTTATCCTAAAAGAATAATAATAATAATAAGAATAATGATATATAATAAAATAATAATAATAATACATAATAATGAATAATAATAGCAATAGAAATAAATGAGAGAGAAGAAAATTATTAAAATACTAATGGAAAAATTATTATTGCACTCTTCTCGGACTTCCTCGGCATTAGGTTATTATGTATAGGTTCATGTTTTTTATTTGTTGCACAATCCAATAATCCTATCCTATTTTTAAAACACCTCCTCTGACCTCAGAAGAATAGTATCTCAGCTATTTCCGTTAATTTTTTTAATCATCAATTTATCAAAGCTCTCACTCTCGTTTTTAAGAACATACTAACTTGCTAGGAATTAAAATGTTCAACCCTGATTATAACTAATTATTACACTTCTCGCTATCTATGACGCAGAGTATCTGAGGTTTCAACAAACCAGCACTAGTATGCACCCCACGCTAATGGAATTTCGAATGGTGGAATTTACCTTTAGGTTGTGATATATGTTTTTAGCATTATTGTATCAAGTGTTTTGATTTTTGTTTTTGTTTTTTAAAATAAAATCTTCTGTATATGTAATAATAATACTGTACTTAAATTTTTATTTCAGTAACTTTAACGGTACATATGCGTGAACATATTTCATATATATGAGTAACAAGCACAGAGAAATTGATAATTCAAACTAATGGTAAGTTGCACTCCATGCAATACATTTTGTCAACTTTTTGTACCTTATTTGCTCAAACGAATAGATACCCATTTACACTTTCGGCTCTAATATTTGAAAAGATAAAAACCAATCTACTAGTAGTTCAGAGACTTTAGAAGATAGTTGTGTAATATATGTTATCAACATAAGTACACAAGTAGTGTTTTGATACATGCAAATTTTCAAAGTTATCTCAAATATTTCTTTTTTACAATTTTATTAAGAGAAATTTTAAATTAATCTATATAACTCTTCTTATATGACTACCCGTGTACGTATATCTCGAATACTAGAATTGAAAAAGTATATATTATGTATATATGATGTATTTCGAAATATGTATTATTAGGGAGATCATCAGAGAAGAGACTAAACTTTTGAGCACTCTTAATTATTATATGGAGTATGTTAAAAGGGCGTGCAATTTAACAGCTGAAATCCAATAATAAAAGCATAGTCTATAAGAACTCTTATAATCAACTGAGACATACATATTAATTGTGAGGCCGAGCAAGTGATACGATTACGAGTAGATCAATTATATACTATATAATGGCTCCTATGTGAGTACTCGTCAGTTTATTTTATATTAATATATCGGATATTCGATTGGTTACAAGCCGGACACTTCGTGGACGCTATCATTACGAGTTGACCTAATCAAAAGTGATTTATAATCATGGATATTTTCCTCATTGAGTACTAATTAAAGGAACAATTTCTTTACCTTTAGCTCTTTACTTAAAAACCATTTAACGTTGAAGATTGATTCTGATGATTTAATAGATAGCTGCATAGCATGCAAGTACAATTGCTGCCTAGTTCATATCTAACCTTGAAGACACCCTAAACCCTTAATTGAATAATCTTCTGCCCTGATACTTAGCAACGAATAGTATGGGTGGCGAGCAAAGCTGGTAAGACCTTGTTCAGCCCGTCGCCGTTGTGAAAACCGTTTATCGGACAGGATGTCTTGGATGCTATCATCGGACAAAACACGTCAGAGCCCTCACACGGTTGCTCGAAACTAGCATAGTGGGACACAGATATCAGCAATATCGAGCCGAGCGAGGCATGTTAAAATCTAACTTACTTACGGTACGATAAATAGTCTGCATTAATATCTAGGGGAGGGTTGCTCATTCATTACAATAATATATCTTTCAGACATCTTGAAAATCAGGTTGTTTATCCCGCGACTCGCTCCTCGTCTGTAAATTTCTTTACTCTAAGTCAACATTTTCAAAGTCAACTTCTCTAGCTCAATAGGGTTGAGAGGTACATGATGTATATGTTTTTCTTATCTCTAAGAGTGTGCTGATCATTGCTACGCAGGTGCCATAAATTTGAAAAAAACTATGTAGTTAGCATAAGTAATTAGCTCAAAAAGCGCCTATCTAAAAAACGGTACGACTTACTTATGGAAACTTACAGAACACAGCCTACTATTTGATGTGGGTTGGTGGGAAGTGCTGCGATGTGAAGGAGTGAGTTTAGCTTCCTGATGGTACCGGTACTCCCCACCTTTGTTCTTTGACCACACTGCACGTCCGGGAACTTGTCACTAACGGTGAAAATCTTGGGAGAGGCTCCTCAGTTGAGAAAGTCAGTTCCTACTCTCCAGGAACATTTTTCGCATATATAATGGATCCGGCTACTGGAAGTTCGGCTAAAATTTAATGTTTTTTTCCGAAGGCGGACACCTCTCCCAAAACTCTCGTCTCTCCCAGACAATCTTCTCCTTCGTCCTGTAATGTAAGTACGCCAGCAAACGACACATTGGGGTATACTACAGCGTCGACTGGTACACCGCCTCTGTCTCGCGCAGATCTGCAAAAATTTGGAAAATTTATGTCTCGATCATGGAACTGGCTAGCTCGACTTCATCCACGTGCATTTGAGTCCAACTAAAATGGATGTTATGGTAAACAGACCAACATCACTCAAGGGTTTGGTTCAGTTGGAAATAAACAGGGTGAGTCTCTCATTATAACTACATCTTAACATGTCGTATCTGTACACGGAAATCTATAACAATATAAAACTGCTTTAATGTAATACTAAAACATAGATTTCGATGTTGTTCTAAAGAATAAGGTAATTTATGTAAAAGAAGCAATCCTTCAATCGCCTCACGCCAGCCCTCTCATGTATTCCCAACGCTTGTCCAGTCGAAAACTTGGATAGCGCGAATGGTCAGACTTGATAGCCAACCGAGCCCCACCTCAAATGCGGTATTTCGATAAATCATTGCGCTATGACTTCGAAAATCTCGTCTTCCTATTGATATGGAAACTTTTGTTCCTCATCAATATAGGGCGAGAGAGAGAGAGTTTGATGGAATATTTTAGTTGTCTGCTGAAGCCACTCTCACGGGACTTCTCACCAAGCTTGAAAGGAAATCGATGTCGGAAGACTATCGCCCATGCGTTTCGTTAGCGGCACATGAATGTCCTCTCAACGCCGCAACCCAATTCTCTGTGCATTTCTAGAAAAGCAACTGATGAGTTGCTTATTGTCCCAGTCAGAATGCTCAAATTTTAAAACTCTTGTAGTAAAATAATGTTAAGTCACATGATATTGAATCGTAATCCGCAAATGTTAAGGCACTCGCACACCATTGAAGTCCAACAGCAAGGTGAATTTTCCTCCATATTAAATTTGGCACAGGTCTGAATGGGTCTCGTTTAGCTATTCTTCATAATGATCAGTAAATTATAATGATCAATTCTGGGATTCCTTTAAAACCCGGGTTGATATGCAAATTTTATATATACTTTAATACGGGCAATACATCGTTTGTCAAGGTGCAGCGACACTCGTCTAATGAAAAGACTTAACTAGCGCTAATACTCTTTGTAGGAGGATTAAGTTAATGACCTGCCGGTCAGCGTTGAAGACACAGCTTAGCAGAGCAACGCCTCGAAGATAGAAAAGTAGGCATGACAGCCAAAGTTCAATCTACCGTCCTGGGACCACAAAGAGTCCACTTCTATTTGTGCAGGTCACCAGTCCAGATGAGGCACAATTTAAGCATAGAAAAATTAACAGCAGTAGTAAATGACAACAGAGTAGAAGCATTCAAAAGAACATTAATCCAAATTGCAGAATTGGACAAAATGTGGATATGATCCAATTGATCGATTATACGTTTCTTAATTATGCAACATTCCTTTTATTAAAACTTTACAGATCAATGATGACTCTGAAACAGATTCGCGGAACACAAGAATTTTAATTATGGGGCCCTATCATCAGCCCGGTAGCGCCCCAGTGTGCAAAAGGCAACTCCACGAACGAGTCACATCGGTCGTTGCATCACTTTCAAGTTGATATTCTCAAGCCTCAAGCAGACAGATTATAAGATGGAAAGAGTAACGATGGGAAGTTGTCAAAAATTGGGAGACTATTGGATTTGAGGTTAAGTCGCATACTACTTTAAATATGGAGTTTGCAGAAAATGATCATTTGAAAGGTAGGAGTATCGCTTGTTTTTAATTGATTCATAATACTACACCAAATAACAGGATGTAGCATGGTAGGCCAGATAGTGATGCAGATTAAATGATCAGTTTCTAGTTAGAACGATATGATAGTTGATGAAGATAGTGAGCGGTTCTGAAACATTCTTTGGAAAGGCGACTGTTAGAGTACGGCTCTCAAGCACAACTAACGAGCACATCAACACCGAGCACTCTGGGCATCAACAGTAGAAAAACGGAGCTTTTACACAATTTGATAAGCAGGATATAGAGACGCTGGAAGAGTGAGAACGAGGCCAGGAAGTAAAGATTGGAAGTATTACCAGGAAGATTCTAGTGGGTACATTATAGGCAGATATTATTTGAGATCACGTGGTGACATGTCTAAGGTCATAAAGCTAATGAAAGCAATAGCAATTAGGTCTCCGTCTATGTCAATTTTTTCTACGAGGACAGGATAAAGAGAATAGTTAAAGTAATAATAATAAGAGGGAGACATGGGGATAAGAAACTTTGGAAGCTTACGCACACAGCTAGAAAGGCAGTATGTATGGGATTTTACGTCTATGAGTAAAGATAATACGGAAACAAATTTGAATGAAGAAAAGTAGGCATAAGTGATTCATATAGGGTAGAATTAAATCGAGAAAAAAAATTTGCATCTCCCAAATCACGCGATGATTCCTATTATCACTGCCGTCTGGGTTTTAATAAGAGGTTTTACTTTTCAACTCATACTAACTCTGACTTAAATGAATGTATTAATATAAAGAATTACACAAATCCTTCTCCCGCGATTACCGCTCTTCGGGCTGGAATTTTGGAACTTCACTCTTTAGAAGTTTCCAGATTCACTATGATATTTATAGGGCCATTATAGGAGGGTACCCTAAAAACTGGACCTAGAGTTGCTAAACACTGGGCTCTGTCTAGACAATATGAAATGTTTTTTTATACTGTGATGGCTTTTTTAATTTTTCAGCATCTCGAATTTGTAAAAATGTAAATTTCTCGAGGAGATTAACCACTGTTCCATTCCATTCTTTATTTTATTAAATTTGACATGTGAAGACTTCATTCACAGAAAATTCTTTTTAATTCTCCTCTGCCCTCTCCACCAGGGCTCTCGACCACAAGCTCTCTAATTTTCAGCTTATTTCTTAACTTTCCGGCACCCCACACCTATACAGTTCATGTTCATAAGACTTCCGGTCTTTAACTCCAAAGATTTACAGCCTTCCTCTAATTCTACAGCTCTTCTACAGGGAAGACGCATAATTTGACTTTTATTATAATTTTTTTTTCGTTGTCACAACGAAATTTTGAAGCACGACTTAATTTTTGGCGACAGAATGTCTATTGAACAGCAATAAAAGCTCGCTTAAACTTCGGCAGTATTTATGTTGGTCCCGCTTCGAAGTTGTATTATTGAAGTAGGCACAGATTATAACAATGCTAATGTAAAATTAACAAAAATTAGTTTTATATGAAAAACAGATGACGATTCCCCTTTGATATTTTTGATAGTAGTGGCAGAGTTGGTTAAATCAAAATTTACAAGTTGAAGCTGAATTGAGAAGGCAAAATTTGTCGAATTAGTTAGATATACTAAAACGCACGAGCGACATTGTGAGGAGAGAGTAAGTCCGTTCATGGTATCGTATGGTATTCTTGGAACGCCACGCTATGCGGGACATAACCGTTGTGTGTGATTTGATCAGTCTGCTCGAGACAACTGCGCAAGCAGGCATTGGTGATCAACCTCCGTACATACTTGTGCATGGTGGTTAATCGTTTTTTTTTCACACGACACTATGTTCGTGGTGATGAGTTAAGTTGTCGGTACTTTTGAGTGGTGGGTTGGTGAGACTTAGTACGTGTGCAGTGGTTGACTACGAGTGTCTGGAGGAGTAAAGGAGGATGGAGGGCACAACAAGTTAGCGCAACCTGCACGGGCGCTTGTAATGCAGTGGACACGGAGGACAGCCCAGCCGCGTATTCCAAAATTATGACCCCCAAGGGACGAGAGCCGCCCGAACCAGCAGGGTGACACCTACACCAACACAGCCCACCCTGCTTCCAAACTGGAACGAAACTGATTGCAGGCGAGGACGGCATTTAGCGCCACGCACTAGAAAGAAGCTGTGCCCAGGGGGTGACAAGGTCGGCCGGCTCACCCGTGGCTGACATAACGGTGAGGCGATTCAGGCCGCTTCGGCGGGCGCAACACAAGTGTGACAAATCAGAACCACGCGCAGGCCGGATACAACGGTGCACATGCAACTTGGGCGACAAGGGTCGTTGAGGCGCGCGAAGCCGCGCGCCAAAACATACAGAGAGGTGCACCCTGCCGCCGGTCCTTCGCAAAACCGTGCAACTGCCACGACAGCTTTGGTAAACCCGGACAAAGCCAACGGTGGGACCCAAAGATGGGGGGTGCTGCAAAGGGCTTCCGCCGTATGGGAATCTGCCACAATAGGCTCGCGGTCCGCAGCGGGCGAAAGAATTCGTCTTAAAGCAAGACCGGACGTCAGGAGCATCACAAAGGGGCCCCCTGCCCGTTCGCTAAGAGCGAAGATCGAGGAAAGACACGGAAAAACCGCTGAAGCGCAGATAGTCCAGGAGCGCCTGCCAACTTGATTTACGCACATCCCCGAGTGTGTTGACTCGCAAGTTGTCGCAGCGTGCGCCCCAGTGTGTTGGCGCACTGGCATGAGACTCTCAGGCTGCCGAAACTCTAGTCTTTGCGTGAGAATATAAAGCAAGTGGGTTGAAAAGGTTGGCAGACGAATAGAATTTGGGAATACTCCAAAACACATATAAGTGTGGTTGAGACTCATAACTGGACGTCGGTCGAACTAGGGCATCTTGAAGAAAAAGTTGTAAGCATGAGTTGTGTCAAGGGAGACAAAAATCGTTGATACAACGAAGGGCTTGATTGTACTGAAAAGGTATCGCAAAGATGTAACATGACAAAGGGAATTGTAACGATTAAGTCCTTTAAATAGCAAGGGTGTTTGCAGAATAGCTTGACGTTAAATGTAAACTTTAGAGGTGGCTCTTCACGCCCGCCAACACTGGCAGCAACACGGAAGACTGGCAGGAATATTGATTGTGGGGGACAGGGGCAACGCGTTATGCCGTGATTAGCTGGAACTGTTAAGAATGTTAGGTTACCGGAGTTTTAGTGGGGCGATGGAAATGGCAAAGCTAATGCGCAGCGCGCGATGACCCTAAGAAGAATAGAGAGTGAACCAAACGCGCTGGAGTAGGAATACGGAACCAGTGCTCATTGCACACCGCGCGACTTGAGGACGCTCCATGGGAGTCCAAGTGTTACCGCGGCAAATGACTGGAAAGACTCGGCTTATCCCTGAGCATGCGCGTGATTGGCCTGCCAGCTCGCCATGAAAGGGTGTGTATCACAGTCTCCGAACGAGAAGCGCCAAGATTGTAGCCTTGAAGGGTCCATGTATTAACACTGAGGCTCGCCACGGCATTGAAAGCTGGGCACGGCGCGCCACCTGGGAAATGGGCGGAAAGCTTGAAGCCCGATTGCGTTGACTGAATTAAGCGTCGAGTTGAATAACACCTCAGTCGCAGGAAACCACTTGGCGCGGTCTCTAGGGGGTCCGCCACCCCACCAGGTTTTTATTTGGGAGCAGAGGGTGAGCCCTTCCTGCGCACACGAGGGGGGTGCGGAATTTCCTCCCAGTTACAGACTTGAAGCCAGGCGGTGCAGAGGTCACTGACACACGATTCCGAGTCAAAGGGTGGGGGGCAAAATGGTCTCACGTCGGCCGCTCTTAGCGTAGTGAGACTGAAACCGCACGCTGCCAGTTGGCGCAGTGCGGAGCGGACAGGCCGGCGCCGCTGGGTCAAAACGTCAGCGCCATCCGCTCGCAAAGCATATTGCTTGTGCTCCACGCATTCTTACACGGAAAGTGAGCGGTTCCCTTGCGCGCACACGAACACTTCACACTTCTGTAGACGCATGGTCAACGGTCTTGCACAAGGAAAACTTGAAACTGTCAGACCACGCAGGTGCAGGGGTGAACAAAAGAACCCGCACAGGAGGATGGGAACACACTGAACAAAGCGTGTACGTTAACACCTCCGGGTAAAAACGCACAGCTCAGGCAGGCGCAAGACCTGCAGCTCACACAAGGGCATGTAACCACAAAAAGACTTCCGGAGTTTAGGGAACCTGATTACATGAATAGGAAACAAAGACCGGCCACCACACACTAACGAGCGACGACGCGACTTCACAGCAACAGAGTCATGTCGAACTACCATTTCTTAGTTATTGCTCGGGTGGCCTGCTACACAGGAACAGTCGGTGACCGCGTCACCCGACTGGAGCTGGGAAAATGTTGGGCGGTGAACGCCACGGGCGCGCTAGGTGTACATTTTATTACATGCATTGTATAAATAACAAAACAGAGATTTAGAAAAGACAGGGCTAACATGGAAAAGAGGAAACTGTACTGTACTGAAGAATAAAAATGAATGTAAAACATCTACTATATCTTGAAATTTATTTCTTTTATTTAGTTTGAAAAAGTTCTATAGCAAAGGTGATCTGGGCGAGTAACCAAGAGACATACCCTTGTCGTATTAAACGGGCCTGCGCCTAGCTGCCACACCAATGTTGTTGGGAGAATAGGAGAGTCGCTCGGGAACGGTGGAATACTGAACGATTGCTGGCGTTGTGGAATTGTAGAGAAACAAAGATGCAAATATTATAGCTGAAGTCGTGTTATCATATATTTCAGAGAGATCCAAAACTGAAATAGTAAATTCGCTCATACTACTTGTAGTCTGCACAATAAAGTGAGCAGTGGAAGACCGTTAAGCGAAAAGGCACACCCACCGTATATGCGCATGGCGGACGCGTACAAACCTTGGAACACGGATCCATGGAAGTCCGCGGCGGACGCAGAGAAATGGGGGAGCAGCGAAGGCGCTTGCCATGAGCTGTGTTAAAGCCGTGCGCAAACGAAACTGCCTTAAGGGGTCTCAACTAACGTCGAGTCCGGACTATCTACATGTGGGATTCCGAGAAGACCAACTTCTACGAAACTGTCCGAAACGGGGGTTGGAGGTCGGGGCTGTTGAGGCACGAGAGAACCCCCAGCCTCTGGGACTTAAAGTCTGGTTGCAAAGAAACTTCCCGTGTTGATCACAAACACGGTAAACTGGACGACGGCGGGGTCCCGCAATGCCAGTGATACCAGGGGTAAGCATAGACGCCCGGTACGTCGATGCGCAAAGTTGTTGCAAAACAAACGCACGCACTGCAAAGGATCAGACCGTAGGCGTGATAAAGACTAGACCTTGAAAAGCAGGAAAGCAAGACTACGGGCCGGGCCTTTGCCAGAGTTTGGTAGTGGTAGGGCGCATGTCGAGGAACCAACCCAAGGGAGCATCCAGTGATGGTACACTGGCGCCGCGAAGGGTGGTGAGCGACGTGCACGAAGAGGTGATGAGTTAAGCACTCATTGCAAGAAACAGTTTTGTGCGCTGCTCCCTGCTTCTCCGAAACGAGGGATGCAAAAGATTCAACGGAGAAAGCGCCCGGTAAAATCTAGTGACAGTATAAGCCCCGTCGACACCCGGAGTCATGCCACACAAGTTGCGATTCCCGAAAGGAGAAGACTTGTTTCTAAACCTGCCCAGTTAATAGAGAATAACCTCTCAGGAATGCGTCAGTGTGTGGAGATCACACCAGTTCCTCACCTCTTTCAACCTCCGTCTATAAATTGTCTCTATATTTGCATTTTCTGTGGGCTGGCCATATCTATGGGCAGGGGACTCATATTATGTGATTGGTGTGTGATAAGAGTGATTATATGTACATTTATAGAAATATGCGAGAAGTTTTAGCCTCCCTGGCAATGATCAGTAGTATCGGCAAGGCCGAGAAGAGACCTGGCACAAATTTGCTGCGTGATGTACAGCGTATGAGTGATGGTTCTGATGTCGGTTCGTTAATTTGGTCATGTGTCTGTTGCACGTGAAGCTCGCAAATAGGCTGAGTCACCTTTCCACATTCATGGTTTAGAAACGCTGGCTTGGTGTTGAGGGCGGCCGAGAGTATCGGTATTTCATTGTGCTCAGAAACTTCCGATATCAATATAATAAAGTCTGAAGAGTCAAAGCCCCTGCAACCTGCCTCCCGGGCCTGAGTCCCGTTGCTGATCCCAAAAAGAAGTCCATGTAGATGGCCCAAAATCATGAGTGCGGTAATCCGAGTGGACCCCCCCCCCCCTCGAGCAGTGCTTGAGTAAAAGTCGGTTGTCCCGCTGGAGTGATGTCGGTTAAGTCTAGAGTGTAGATTTTTTTATACTCGGTAGCGCCAAACACACTGTTTTACATGGTGCGGTCGTTAAGAGGTTAGAGTACAGGGGGTGTGAATGTCGTGCCCACAAAAATTACTGCGGGGAATAGTGAGGGGTTGAAAGTCCTTGGGGGTAATGGGGGGGAAGAATGTTTGTAAGGGTAGGTGGGTTGATGGCGACCAAGACGCGGGAGATTGGCGGTGTAGATTGCCGGACTACAGGAACTAGGCAACGGTCAACCAACCGAATTGTTGAAAGATTGTGGCTTGCAGGTTGGGGTGCCCAGCAATGGAAAGGAAACTCGCAACACAGCGGTTGGCAAAGGTGAATTAAAGCCAATTGCCCTCGATCTGGTGGCGTAGAGTTTTAGGAGTCAGCGTGTCCCTTGTCGATCGGATTGGCGAGCGCCATGCGGCCATTGGTGGATTGCAAGACTGTAAGGGACAGTGAGGTTGAGAGTGAGGCCCTGATATGAAGAATAAGAATTAAGATAGTCAAATGAATAAGAAAAATAAAATAATAAAATAACCAAATAAAGAATAATAAGAAGAAGAATGGAGGGACATAATAATATTAATGAAGAATGATGAAAACTAATAAGAATTAATACAATAAGAAGAAGAATAAGAATAAGAAGAAAATAATTAAGTTATATTTAACACGAAAATTAAGATAAAGAAGAATTAAAATAATATTTTAGGAGAAAAAGGTTTGAATTAGTGCAACCGATCTCGACGCGCGCGCTTAAGGTTGATGGGTAGGGTTGATTAGTTTCAAGAGGTGGAGTGGGTGGCGACTTCTGATTATCCCGGGTAAAAAGCACCGGGACCGCAAAGAAAGATATCGCTTGATTGCGTTCCGGATGTTATCAGCATTGAATTCAAAAGCGCCTCACCTCGGGGAGAACTGACGAACTTGCAGGGAATTTTTACATGGAAACCTGAATTGATGTTAACGAGACCGTCCAGCCTACACTACAGTTTCACCACCTGAATTTGCAAGTTGGTGTAGGTGGAAAAATTGTGTGGATTTAGTATCTGGGCGCCAGGGGTGGTTCGGGGATGGAATTTTTGGGTCAGCGGACCAGATGTTAAAAAGGCCATGTTATTTTTGTTTTTTAAAATTTGTACACGTTTTGAAATTGTATTACCTAATGTTATCTGCTCAAGAATTCGGTTTCTAACATTTTTGTGACCTTAAATGCTCAGAATAATACTTTTCATTGTCGTTTATTCTCAGAGGGAAAAGCAACTTACTTTTATAAACTGTATGAAAATCTGTTGAAAAATGCTTCTATGCCAAGGTAGAGATTTTTTTTCCATTCTTATTTCAAAGTTCCACAGTGTCATTGTTGTCAAAATTTTAAGAAAAATTACTAAAATTTTATTGCTATAATACTTAGCTATTAGAATGAAAAATGTTAAATGTTTATTTTCTGAAAAATTAGTAATTTCTGTTTCTGGCGTTTTGACAAAAATCATAGATTTAGTGAGGATTGTGAGAATCCCTGATCAGTGTCCTATTTCATGAAATACCTCAAGAATATTTCAAAAATGTTATCTTGTCTATGCATCGTTTTTTCTTTATAATTGTTTTGAGTTCGTCTCTAAGGTTGATGATTCTTTTTGCCGATGAGAACCAAAGCTAGATTAGATATGATATATATCTAAGAAAATTTGATTGTATTGAACATTTACGTTGAATGATTTTGTAATAAACTTGAGAAGCAGCAGATAGCGCCTTTCATTATACTTGGCCTAAACCTTTGAATATCGCCCACTCAGCAAAAGATGTGCGAAACAATTATATAATACTATATATATATATATATAAATATATAGTAATATATTATATATACTTATAATATAATATATATATAATTATATATATATATATATATATATAGCTATATAATA